>JAUELE010000016.1:28597-39046 GCA_031471655.1 Diodora aspera
AAATTATTGGAAATTAAGATGAAACATACATTAGCAAGATTTGAATGGGGTGACGTTTCTTTTGCGGTTAAGTATATTAGTGATTTTGCATAGGAAAAACAAAACGTTCCTCTATAGTTTGCTGGAACCCCGGATCTTCCGGGGGACTCGCACTCACCCCTCCCCACGCCACAGGATCCATTAGGGGTCTACAGTCACCCCCACTCCCTACCTCGTTAAGAGTGCTGCTGCGCCCCTGGAAGGATAGCTACAATAGATGTGTTGCACGAAAGCAATAACTGTAAAACGTAAAGAATGGAGACTGATGGCGCCATGGTAGAGCTAGTTGTGTTTACACGTGCAACAATAAAACACATTTAACGGAAGCAATACACACTTATTACGATTCCACTGAAAACTAAAAAGTCCAAATTTTCATTAATTCCTGTGACGAAGCGCTTGATAATGGTACCGCTATATGTTTCGGTTTCTTTGGGTTCGTAACAGTTGAATATTTGAAGTTCTGGGACAGTTTTATGATGATTTAGTGGCAGAAACAAAATGTATGAGCAGTTTAAAGTGTATTTTGGACAAAACTGTATTTGTGTAAGTGAAATATATGGTTATTTGTTACACAATTTAATTTGTCAGGATTTAACTTCTTTGTATATCAGCCTTGATAAGTTGTCAGAAAGTGATTAGATATCAATCAGAAAGAAAATGGTCTCATTTATCCAATGTTTGTAGTACAATATGACTAAAATGGGAATCTTTGCTTTCGGTTTTCATTCCTCCTCGTTTCAACTGTTTTCCCTCTGTGAGTATAGTGTACATCATGTTGTGTTATGGCTAAAAGATTGTTCTTGCAACTGCTCAAGACAATCTGATTAAAACCGATCTTGGTTCGTTTTTGTATAAGTCAACGTAAAAACGAACAAGGATCGGTTTTAATTGTACTTCAAGATTGACTCCATTTTAAAACAGACAACACGAGCTGAGCTCAGAGTGTTTCTGTTAACATTGCTCTAAAAATCGTTCAGGTGTGTAAAAACGAGGTGAGATGTTCAGTTGGTACGGGAAGAATTGATATTGTCATATTGAAACATTGTTATTTCTACTGCACTGTCACGCACAGTGACGTCGTCACTGATTGCGCATGTTACCTGATTAAAATCACATTTATCTATTTCCTGGTCCAACAAGATATAAAAGGTTTTAAATCATTAACTAAAAGGGAAAGGCGCATACATTTGTGGTCAGGGTTGGCCTAGGTGGCTGCTACCTGGTGGGAAGGTTAATGATAATGTGAAAGTTAACATTTTAGCGCCTAACAGGCAGCTTGGGTTGTATACTATCTGCGGAGATGAGAATTGTGGATTGTGGTTGTGGATTGTACATTGTTCTTATGACCAGGGTAACAATGTAAATAGCTTTGTTCAAGTTCATTGTGCGTCGTTCAGCCCCATATCAGACTCCATTTGAACACCCGTCCCCCACCATTGATGGGGGGATGGGGGGTTGAGAGATTTTCAAAATTGTTTTGGAAGTTTGTATTAGAAATAGGTCATGATCATAAGATGTATACAAAAACTCTGAATTAAAAAATTGCAAAGAAAACTCTAGATATGTATTAAAGCATAGGTTGAGACAAACCTTGCGCCGTGACCTCACTAAAAATGCGTGACATACACCCGGAACGTGCAACTGCTTACAGAGGGATGCCAGATTACATGGGACTATGTATTCTGATTTCAAGGGCTTCCTGTTGTAAGGTTTAGCGCTCACAAATTGTTTTACACTAACGGATGTAATACATATGTGGTAGATTACTACAGTGCAGCGCAGCCTTGAGTCACGGGTCTCACGAACCGCACGTGCGTGGACATCCCCAACCCCTCAAATTTAAATGAATTCGTCTGAGCACGGCGATCTGACTACCCTATTGCGACCTTTGCGCTAGCTCAACTTACATATGATACACGAACAACACTGAGGATCAACGCCAGAGTCTCAGTCGGATAAAGACAATAATTCCTGTTACATCAGTTAAATCAATCATGACCTGATAACATTTACAGATCCCTCAAAGACAAATCCAGTCATATCATCTCATCTTTATTGGAACTCACACTATAATAACGAACAAAGCGATATCCGGAAATCATTCAGCTTATCAGCAGCGCTTTGTAGGAGATTGCACTGAGTTACATTTGTGTGTGTGAAAAAGATTTAAAAAAACAAGCTGGTTCACAATGAGACTCTTTGAGTGCATCCTCTGAACACGAAATTCGTTCTGGCTTGACGAACTGGTTCAAATGGTTTCTGTTCTTAACATGGAGCCGAATTCAGTGTTGCAGGTGTACAAAATAGGTTTGATCAGTTAGGACATTTACTTTATGGTCTACCGTCAATTCGAAGAGTATCCTGAAAGATCGACGTTGGGCTTAGAAGCGACCATCCCTTTGGGGGGGGGGGGGCAGTTGAAAGATTATTTTTTTTAAATAGTTTGCTGACAAGATTTTCATGACAAAATTGCATGAGTCAAGACTTTTACATAAATCGATTGCAGAGATATATACATATTTTTTTCAGTTTATACGTATGAAATGTATTAGAATTCAGATCTCCGAGCACTGCAATCGCTTCCCCCGCCACTATGAATACACATGTGTTTAGCATATTCTTGCACAAACACGCGGACAAGAGATCTTCAAAAAGCTTCAGGTTTTTCAACATAGTGTCCCTTCTTTTGCTTTCTTTTTCCGAATCGGGCGTCCCAGGGGCGGGGGTATCCTAGCTGTCACCGAGTATATGTGCTATTTAAACGTGATAGTGTATTCCTAAAAAGCGTTGAAACAGGCAACACCATATTTCCGTGCCTCTGCTTTCAGTTTGTGCGCACCTAAGGAACAACCATTCGATTTATACAGGGGAAGGGGAGGATGCAGACCAATCTTTTGTCTTGCAAACTATTTTGATCTCATGGCATGAGCCAATCTATTTTTACGATTGCCGACAAACTATTTATTTCTTAAATATGTGTGTTCAGGTACGTTTGAGTTTGTTATATAATTACAGGGATATAAATGTAGTTAAAAGGAGTTAATTGGCCTGTGTGTGTCCATTTCGGATAATCTTGCAGGTATTTTGTCTGTAGTCAGACAGACGCCGGAGTTACCTGCCCGTAGGGAAGCTCTTGTCAACTGAGGTTGACAAGTTGTTTTTGTTTGGTGCTAACGTTTATACTTGTGTTGTATTTTCATTGTTTATATTGTGTTATATGATGGCAAGGATGTAGCCCAAACTATAAAACAGACAGGCATTTATTTACTATTAAAAGTACTTCCTTATTAATAGTAGTTGTCATCTGTCATTGACGTAAGTTTACCAAAATACATAATTACGTCGATATAAAATGTAGCTCAAAGGAGTTAATTGGCATGTGTGTGTCCGAAGGGCGCAAACAAATTCATGATACATTTCATAGTTATATACTGAACAATAAAAATATAATGCAGCTATTTATTATTATGTATTTATGTTTTACTCTTGTCTATTTTTGCCCAATTGCCTGCTTTTCTGAAGCTCCCCCCCCCCCTTCAACCGATGTAATCAAAGAAACACATTCTTTTATTCTCATCTATCTTTTAACCTTACATGTATCTATATTTGACAGTATTTCCTTCATTGTTACGAAATGATATCAACCTTTATGGCATCCAAATCTGTGCTTAATTGCTACATTGTAATTAATGTTAATTATAGCGCCTTTAAATAAGAATCTTTTTCTTCATAATGTGCATACATAAAGTAAAATGATATGACTTCATATTAAAATTTTCAGTTCTGACAAACTTTGTTTTCTTTATAACAAGTTTTACGAAGCTTGTTTCCATTATTGTAGAAATATGAAAAAAACATATATGTGTCTAGATTTTTCATATGACAGAGAGAACAAAGGAAGGGAATATCTTCAATAAGACATCAACTTTATTGCACAACAAGTTCTACAAAGCTTGTTTCCATTATTGTAGAAATATGAAAAATACATCACTTTCTAGGTTTTTCATTTGACAGACAGAACAAAAGAGGGGAATATCTTCAATAAGACACCAAATATATTGCATAAAGGTGAAGATCCTTCTACCTTCTCTGAACAGTATTTAACTTATGAACAGGACATCATGTTCACATCAATACGCCACGACAAACTGATGTACTCTTACAAGAATTAATCCAATTTGTTTGACTCCAAGCTAATCTCAACTCAAATGCGATCTTCTTTCGTATACATTTCAGAGCTCTTTTGTCTTCTTGTGGTCGAAGAATACAACAGCGTGCATCCACATGTTAGGAGATATCGATTCAAAATTACCCTGGCAAACTGCATGGATGTAATGAAAACCAGATACATCTGGTGTAACATGAATGCCATGTGTTCTCTTCTTTCTTCTCTTTGTTGCTGTAATCAATATACATATGTAGTTTAACCACTTTACCTAATATAAACTGTTCCTCCGCTACTACTGCATTTATGATTTCAGATGGCTTGCTCAATGGTAACCGTGAACAACAGGCGTTGTACGACGGTCAGGTCAGGGGTCTGTCCCAGCTAACGCCGTGCTTCACCATTGAACAAGGTACTTTTCTTCACTTGTCCCAGTCGACCCAACTGATCATTGGTCTTGGCGCTGCACAGCGGCGAAAGCAGTCACCTAGAAAACGAATTTCCTGTAACTGGATGATAACGAGCAAGAGTGGATCCAGGATGTGTGTGTTGGTTGGTGTCTATCCAGGATGCTTTCGAGAAAATAATTTGAAAACTCGGCACGCAAATTGATACAGCTTTGGCCCATTTCACAAGTTTTAATAATATTTTGTGGATTGATTTTGTGCTAAGATAGTACACACATTAAAAAGGGGGAGATGAAGGGGGCATGTGCTCCCAGCCCCACCCCCTGGATCCGGGCCTGACGAGCTAGTACAAACATGAGTTGAATTTCGATTTGCTTTGTAGGAATAGAGACACACACAGAGAATACAAGCCACATCTTCAGTCGCTTCATTACGACAAGCACGAACATTGTGTTTCTGGATGTGGTTATGGCAGCACTGCAGCGTCAATACCCATTTTTAGCTGGGCTGACTGGGACAAGAAGAGCAAAGTACCTTGTCGAAGGGTACAGCACAACGTTTGCATGGTTCGAACTCCAGACCGACACCAGTTACTCCACCATGGCTGCACTATGATACACTGCACAGGATGCTCAGAGACAAATATGAAAACAGAACAGAAAATCACGTTTTGCTGTCATCTGTCGACGAGCAAGGGCTTTTGTGCGGACATGACAGTTCAGCTAGCCGAACGTCCAAGCCCCTGAGGACTTTGGGGTATGAACCTGTCTCCTGAGAATTGTATTAATTTCTTAATGCACTACGATGTTGAACTTTGCTCTATATACACGAAGATCGCTTTTGAAACGGTAGTTATTCCAATTTTCACAACATTTGGATCAGAAGGAATTCTCCAAGACGCAAGAAAGTGTTGGTTGTCGTTGACGAGTGCAAGTACGGCTTTTGGACATGCACTTTCAGTACACCAGAACAGCGTTGCCCCATCCTTACACCATTACCGTACGGGCACCTTCAGACTGTAGGGCGGAGAGTGATCTTCTTTCCCTAAAATACCCAATGCCTGAGAGATTTTTCAAATATCTTTTGAAACTGGACTCTCTCTCTCTCTCTCTCTCTCTCTCTCTCTCATTCTCTCTCTCATGCGCCCACGATGAAATAACGAGGCACAAACAATGATTACACAATGTGTTGAATAAATGTCCTACCTTGCATGGTCAATGTTCTAGTATGAACGTCTTCAGCTTTGAAAAATTGAAGTTCTCAAACAAGCCATCTATGAAGTTGTGACAGGTAGTGCAGCAGTTGTGTTTGAAACTGAGCTGGTCAACACACATACACACACAATCTTTCAGTTTGACAATACCTTAAATGGAGTCAAAGAAGAGAATATAATATGAATTAAGGCATTGCCTTGTTACTCGCGCAGCCAAATGTAGGCCTACATATATAATTATAATATAATTATAATAGCCTTAGCAAACATCATAAACAAGAAAGTTTCCTTTTGTGACCAAATATAATAGTATATACTCAATGCGATTCCAACCCGATTTCTGAACATCAATTGCTGGAATTTGCAATCTCTGTACGTATCTTATCCAGATCAGGGCTGGCGCCAGCGGGTAGGGTGTAAGGGGTGGCTACCTAAAGGAGATCTCAGTCTCCCTGTCGGAGATCTCAGCCCTCTCCCCCTTGCGATGCCAATGTACAGCATGTCGTGTCGCACTATTAAAATTCGATTTTAATATTAAAAAGTTGTTTACTCACAGTACGTGCGTTTCACAATTTTCTTATGTAATTGTTTTTAAATCCCGCCGATGGAGTACGGAATATTCCGCAGACCCATTTGGCATTTTACGCTCTTATAAACGATCACAACTTGATAGGAAAAATAAACTTTTTAGAAATCAAAATGCATAGAGTTTTATCAGATATAGGAGTTCACTGTATGAATTTGAGTATTGTAATTTTGAGAAATATAGAATAAAATGATATATCAGTCGTGAAACTTTATTTACATTCTGCATCACACACTCGACTGTGTATATTTTGGTTCTTTATAGTAAAGAAGCTTTACTGAGGATGACGTTACACCATGCATTTATTACTGAACATCCAGACTACCAGAAATCATGCATCGGTAAACTAACAACTGGCAGAAATTCTTGTTAGTAGAAATAATTAATTCTGCGGCATTCGGTAAAAAAAAATCGATAGGAATATCTGTAGCGCGAAATCGCGTAAGAATTGTGATTTGTCTCTTTATCATATTTATGATATCGATTTTAAACAGTTAACTATATAATCATTCGGCCCAACTGGCATCATCCTGTTTTTTTTCAGTGTTTTATATGTTCGGTCTAAAGGTAATTTGTAATTAATTGGATGCATGGCAAGTAACAACATTGTTTCCTCAAATATTGCTTTGTGCAAAAAGACGTCATCTGCTCAAACATGGAAGTGAATGAGTTAATGTATATTATTATTTTTTTAAATATTTCATAAAATCTGCTTACTGGCTGATTGCATGTGATATAGCCTAGCGTGTCGCAACTCAACTGCTCATTACTACGTGGATAACACGAGCTGCGCCTGGGATTTCATTGCTTGCACGTGCAGAACGTGAAAGTCGTGACGATTTATGCTTTGCTGCATTGTTTAACAAACGTTACGGATTCAGAACATCAATTAAGGCACTGCCTTGTAACTCGCAGCATCTGTGGTGCACGCATAATTATATGCAATAGGATGCACTTCGTCGTTGTGCGGAACAATGATACAGTTTTTATTTAGTGCCGTGATCATGCATTTTCAGTCAGTTTAAAAGCAATTTTACAACTATTACATGATCTATCTAAATACTTGAAAATAATTATTATAACTAATCAAAATCTCGTCGTTTTGAGAATACAGGACTTCCGACAACATGACCGCGTCCATCATCTTGGTAACACGTGATCAAATCACGGAATTTGATTGATTAATTTTTACTTCCTGGAGGAACTCGTTAAGGTAGAGGATTGCTTACCAACTCGTTACTTTACACGCCTCATGTTACCTATGGGACGAGCTGCGCTCGTTACTAGTTTAGATATATAATGCTTTTTTAACGATGGAACTAAAGGAAACATAATATACAGGAAACAGGTTGTTTCTGCAATCTCTCTCTGAGCTGTTGGTTTCGCGTGCATCGGAAAAAAACATGAACTTAAATAAGTTCAATTTTTTTTTCAGGTAGCATAACTGCTGACACCCTGATCAAGGTAGTGTTCTCAAACCCGAGCTTCGTGGGAGGATTCTTTGCCTGTTTCCTAGACAACACAGTTCCCGGTAACACTCCTCTCTCTCCAACTTGTCTTCTTCTTTCTCTCCTTCTTTCCCTCATGTCCTGTTTCCTTTTTTTCCTTTGCTGTCTGCGTTTTTAACCGTCTTCTGTTTTTCTTCATGGCTTTCTCCTTCTGTCTTTCTTCTTTTTCCTTCCTCACAGCTTTCTTCTTCTTTCTTCACGGCTTTCTTCTTTGGTCTTTCTTCACGGCTTTTTTCTTCTGCGTTTCTGTTTCTGTCTTTCTTCTTCTGTCTTTCTTCACGGCTTTTTTCTTCTGCGTTTCTGTTTCTGTCTTTATTCTTCTGTCTTTCTTCACGGCTTTTTTCTTCTACGTTTCTGTTTCTGTCTTTATTCTTCTGTCTTTCTTCATGGCCTTCTCCATCTGTCTTTCTTCTTTTGTCTTCCTAACAGCTTTCTTCTTCTTCTTTCTTCACAGCTTTCTTCTTTGGTCTTTCTTTTCTGTTTTTCTTCTTCTGCCTTTCTTCATGACCTTCTTATTCTGTCTTTCCTTACGGCTTTATTCTTCTGTCTTTCTTCACGGGTTTCGTCTTCTGTCTTTCTTCTGTCTTTCTTCACGGCTTTTGTCTTCTGTCTTTCTTCTTCTCTCTTTCTTTTTCTGGCTTTCCTTACGACTTTCTTGTTCTGTCTTTCTTTATGGCCTTCGTCTTCTGTCTTTATTCTTCCGTCTTTCTTCATGGCCTTCTTCTTCTGTATTTTTGTTTCTGTCTTTCTTCTTCTGTCTTTCTTCTGTCTTTCTGTTTCTGTCTTTCTTTTTCTGTCTTTCCTCGTGGCCTTCTCCATCTTTCTTTCTTCTTTTGTCTTCCTCACAGCTTTCTTCTTTTTCTTTCTTAACACCTTCTTCTTTGGTCTTTCTTTCTGTTTTTCTTCTTCTGTCTATCTTCATGAGCTTCTTATTCTGTCTTTCTTTACAGCTTTATTCTTCTGTCTTTCTTCACAGGTTTCGTCTTCTGTCTTTCTTCTTCGAATTCTCTCTTTCTTTTTCTGGCTTTCTTCACGGCTTTCTTCACCGCGTTCTTGTTCTGTCTTTATTCTTCTGGCTTTCTTCGCGGCTTTCTTGTTCTGTCTTTCTACACGGCTTTCTTCTTCTATCTTTATTTTTCTGTCTTTCTTTACGGCTTTCTTCTATCTTCATTCTTCTGTCTTTCTTCACGGCTTTCCTCTTCTATCTTTATGTTTCTGTCTTTCTTTACGGCTTTCCTCTTCTATCTTCATTCTTCTGTCTTTCTTCACGGCTTTCCTCTTCTATCTTTATTTTTCTGTCTTTCTTCACGGCTTTCTTCTGTCTTTATTCTTCTGTCTTTCTTCACGGCTTTCTTCTGTCTTTATTCTTCTGTCTTTCTGCACGGCTTTCTTCTGTCTTTATTCTTCTGTCTTTCTTCATGGCCTTCTTCTTTTCCTCCTTTTTGTTCTCTCTTTTCTTCTTCTTCTTCAGCTCCTGTTTCTTCTTGCCTTCCTTATTTCTTCTATTTCTCTTCTCATTCCATGGCTTGTATTTTTGGCATTTCCAGCATTTCTGGTTGTCTTGAACATAACAAACCCCTTACACCGTAGAAAGTGCGGGAGCAGTTCAAGTGGTTCATGATGATAATGATGAGCCGAGGTTGATGTCATTGTTACATGGCTCAGTAGATAATTTAGCCGAGCAGTTCAAGGGGTTCATGATGATAATGATAAACCGAGGTTGATGTCATTGTATCACAGCTTAGCAGATAATGACGAGCTGTTCAGCACATTTGCCTACTGCAGAGACGATGCCCAGCTATTAGATTTAATTTTATCATATCTCAGTAACGAATGGATACGAAGCGACTTAATGCTTTGCACTTTGGGATATTCTTTTGGGGTGATTATTAGTGATTTGATCAGATCGAGACTGCGAAGGATAATTTGGATGAAAACGATTCTCCCATAACTCAATGGTGAGTGGACACGTACTGACTTTGTATTTGTATTTAATTTCCAGGAACCAAGAAAGAGAGAGGTCTCCACGCCTGGCAGAACGATTACAGTTCCAATGACGAAGAGTTCGACTTCAGCGCCTACGAGGAGGGACCGGAAGTCTATGTGCCTCCATTGCCAAATTGTCTCAAGCGTCCCAACGTGTCCAAGTACATTCCCATCATTCCAACATTTCCCAAACGCCACGACACATAAAGTAGGAGTCAGTTTAACAGAGATCTGAAGTATTGTGTGAAGTTGCTGCCCTCTCACAGTTCCTTTATATGGAGGAGTCATTTTTCTCAAAGACATTCAGATTGAGAAACAAACGGACATGCGGACAGAAAATTTAAAGAATACACTGACAACAATTTGAGCACATCCGACCTCAACATCGTTGCTAATGCATTTAAGTACGAACAAGAAAATAATGATCGGTTTCCCTGGAGTTTAGAGCTGTGAAATAGCAGCTTACTACACGTAACTAAAACGAAGCTCATTGTCAGTCGTCCTGGGTACTTTGTAAATGTTAGTAACTCACATATTATATT
>JAUELE010000017.1:10436-21363 GCA_031471655.1 Diodora aspera
TAAATAACAAAAACTGCACATCATACACCGTAAAGGAGTACGTCGCACTCGATAACACTGTACCCCGTTTATCCTGGCAGATTGAACGGAATTCATTTTGTACTTTGCTCCAACTTGTCACAACCCCAAGCTCCTCCCAACCCTCAAGCTTGTACGTTAACCTCTGCTGTATGAAGTTTAAAAATATAGTCAGATAAAAATAGTGACACGTCAAAGCGTTGTGCTGAATGTCTTGAGATAATTTGTACAAGCAGAGTACTCGGAAAGTTTTGATATGAAAATACATCTAACTAAATGACCTGGGTCCTGTTTCACAAAAAGATCTTACTTGAGATCAATCTTAGTGACTCGCTTAATTTTACAATTAATTTGGCCAAAAAATATGTGTCCATATTTCTCAACACAATCTGGGATAGATTTTAGGACATGAAGTGCAGCTTCAAGGTGCTTTGCCAACTTGAATGATGGTTAAATCTTGGTTTAAAAAGTTGACCTTAGAGTTTACGATCAGCTTAGCGCTGAAATTGCTTTGTGAAACAGGGCCCAGGAAGTCAAAAAAGAAAGAATAAAAGAAAACCAATTTGAAGTAACAAACATGTAATGTATTTTGAGTAATAATAATGATATGTACATAGTTCGATGCATCGTGTTGTTTTTGGCAAAGAAAGATCTTGATTCGGACCTCGTATCCAGCCCTAAAGGAACATGATCAAAGATGCAGGTACACCAATTTATGTTCAGAGCTTGTCTTTCTGTTCATCTAGTAATATAATACCGTGCTGTATTTTTTCATATTTTTCACGCAAAGATTTCACACTAATGGAGGCGATACAGAAGGGATTTTCCGTCTTCGTCTGACGCTAAAAATAGACTGCACATTGCATTTTGAGGAATATAAGCAAATATGGAACTGGCTAAAACGGTGATAAGCCATAACGGTGACATGCGATTGGACGAAATGGTCACAATTAGACACAATAGGGTGGATATTTGGTCCAAACGATGACACTTTTTGGACACAACGGTGACAACAAAAGATATATATATATATCCATCGATCATTACACTGAATTGTCTGTAGATTTTCGCCAACTTGGTGTGTCGCCGTTTTGGCTTGTCACCGTTTTAGCTGGTACCCATAAAACGACGACGTCACCCAAATAGGGAACATTCAGAATTAATTCTCGAGTTCGAGAATGTTAACTTTTCCGCGAATAAAATGTAGTTGGCCGTCCATTGTTTTCATTAGGATTTCGCCGTTCTTTAATTGATGTGTCGATGTTGTAGTCAGACTGATTTGAACGGTTTTTTAGTTTTTGTTCAGTATTGGAGATGCAACTTTGATCATGTCCCTTCAAAACTCTTTGGGACGTGTAAAACTCTATTACACGTCACGCATAAAGGGAATACAATACACTGTGAATACGAAAATATGAAACGAGCAAATTTCGCGGAACCAATTTAATTTCTGAGTAATTAAGGCTGAACAATCGGGAAAATTATCAGAAAATTAAGCAAAACCTGATTTTCTATGTTTTCATAAATCGACTGACCAAGCAGCGATTCGAACCCCTGTGGTCACCTACCTTCGTATCCAACGTCACAATCACACACGACCAAACGGAAGTAGTTTTTGGTTGCGAGAAGCGAATTCGAACGAAGCTGAGTGAAGTTACATGATCCGTGATTATCACACCCATCACAAAGCCTTATGATGATGTCCAGGGTGTCAGAGGAAGCGTTAAGTGAGTCCTTGGCGATGACACTGTAAAAGAAAGAATTTGTGTCATTTTCAACACCAGTCAGGCCCTTAGGAACCGGGGACTGGGAGGGGGGGGGGTCCCTCTGGTTGGAAAATTAGGATTTAAAGTTCTGATGCACTCAAATGCGACGGTACCCCTCACCCCCCTCCTCGCTTTTCATGTGCAGAGTCGAGTTCGCAGCTCCCCCCCAACTATGAAATTTGATCTTCAGAGCCGAGTTCAGCGCCCCCCCATTATGAAATTCTTCTTCAGAGCAGGATATGCCCCCAAACACACGCTGTGAAATTTCTTCTTCAGAGCCGAGTTCAGCCCCCCCTTATGAAAGTTGTTCCTACAATCCAATTGAGCTTAGCAATAGTATACAAGTGTGGATGGTGCACGTCTTTTGTCTAAAATAAACTGCTACAAAGACATTTTACTTTGCAGGTTATTTGCAAGTTAATCAGAGATCAGAGAAATATTTCTTACCTTATTTTGGTAGTGTTGGTCGACGCTGGCGTCCATTTAACTTCTCCGGTTATCGCATTGCCAGACGCAGAACTCTCAACACTGAAGTTTTCTGAGGGTTGGGACGAAAATTCAAACGTCACGACGTCATTGGTATCAGCATCAGAACCGTTTAAAGAGAACCTCACTTCTTCCCCTACCGTTGCGTGGATGATCGTTGCACTTGAGTTCATCTCGGGAGGGCTGTTGTCTGATAAAACAGTTTTATGAAAATGTATTTGATCTGGTGCTCAGAAGTAATGAATTGACACGTTGCCCTGTAAGTGAGGAATTTGGGGTTTTACGTGGTTTTCAGCCACATCACCACGGTTTCACCAACATCACATCGGTGTCGGGGCTCTTGTCTCTCCAGGCTGAAAGGTACCCGCCGCTACTGCATGAAATATTTAACGTTTTGTATTCACTTGTAAATACGTTCTGGAAGGGCAAAGACGATACATCATCAGAGATTGATGATATGAACAGGCGACTAATAAATAAGTTAAGATTTTCTTGGGTTCCTTAAAGTTGGATACGTGGTCAAACTCAATGTTTTCTTTAAATAACAACTTATGGAACGATAAATATAGATACAATTATGTACATGCCACGAATAATACACAATAATTCAGCACGTGTCTCGGTTTTACATCCTCGTTTAGTCTGGGACCCCCCATGCCATAAAATAGAAAAAAAGTATTCCGAACTTTTAAACAGAATCTTGAAAATATTCGTAAAACTTCGGAAACGTTACACATGTAAATAAATGCTTTCGGTTCGTATTCAGAAAGCATTCGGAAATCGACCGGACATTCTTCGGTAAACCTTCAGAGAAAGGTTTGGCATGAGGCTGGCTATATGAAAGTAGAAAATACATATGCATGTGTCTGCATCTGCCGGGACTAAGGGAATACGGCGTTGTTTAATTAGGTATACAATTTTACAAAGTAGGATTTACAGTTTATGTTATCTATTTCACACAGATATAGCATCAGACCTATTTTAGCGTTCACAACCAGGTATCCAGCTTTTAGGTGTAAACATAAAATGTACTGAGAAAATGCACGGATTATAAACTAAAAGGACTCTGTAAAGTATGCGTGTGAGTATGCGTTGGGAATCTAAGTGCTCGCCTCCAAAGGACAACAAAACTTGGCGTCAGAAAAGAGGAAAGGCGGTCAAACGTTACATGGAATAGTTGATATTAAATCCAGGATGGCAGCCCAGGTGTACTGATGTCCAAAAGAACAGGGAAAAACAAACGTATGTACGTAATGTCAGAGATATGTATTGAAGAGAGCGTTGTTTAATACGACGGAGCCATTTGATAATCAATGACAGCAGAGACTTTTGATGAACAATGACACATTTGGCTAAATAATTCTTAACTCGATGTTTTGAACGCCAGTATAAATTCACTTCAAACGATTTTGAACATCAGTATATATTTATATGAAACTCGACAGTACCCTGCTGCTGACGTTCAAGAGCTCCTGTTAATCCTGTGTTTCTTGTTGAAGCGGCAACTTCGTCATCTTGCGTCGCGATGAAGTCGAAAATACACGGCAAGTCCTGATCGTTCCCGCCACAAGCGGCCTTGGCGGCGTCTCTGGTTTCAGTGCTGACTTCATCAAGGAAGATGGGTTCAAAATCAGGTTGGGAGTAGTCGGATGGTCCTTTTCGAGGAGGGTATCGTAGGAAGGATTTGTCTGGATCGATTTGCCCTAAAAAGGAAATGAGGTTCAAAGTCAGATTGAGAGTAGTCTGATGGTCCTTTTCGTATAGCAAGGATTTGCTGGATCAATTTGCCCCAAAATGAGTATGAAACTGGAAAAAAACACCAATTCATTCGCAAAGAACCAAACATAAATGAAATACTGTTTTAGTATTAAAAAAATAGTTTGACCGTTTTAGTGATTTTAGATAATATATAATATATATATGTTTGTTTACTCTCATAATTATTTTTCTTAACAAGTCTTAATGATGAAAGAAAGTCCGTGACAAAAACATATGAGGTACTCCTAGAACTCTTTCTGCACTTAATTATAAATATGAGGTTAACTGGCCACGACGTACATTGTTGTCCAAACTGTTGGATTTCCTTGTGTGATGCATCAGTTGGCAGTATTGTTGAGTTGGGAAACATTAGGTCATCAGTTTTATTTTGATTGAAGTTCCCCATCAAGCCAGAAACATTTGTCTTGTACTTGTCTGGCATATCCATAGCTATGCTCAAAGATCTCACTCCCATCGTGACCTGCACGTTAATTCCTGCAATAAAAGGCGTCAGTGACCATAATCATCATCATCATAATCATCATCAGCATCATCATCATTATCATCAATAATTATCATCAATAATTATCATCATCATCATCGTCATCATCATCATTACCATCATCACCACCATCACCATCATCGCCCTTATCCATCAAATATCCATCATCATCATCACCATCATCATCATCTCATCATTATCATCGTCGTCGTGGTCGTCGTCGTCCTCCTCATCATCATCATCATTACCATCACTATTATCCATAAAATATTCATCATCATCATCAACACCATCACCATCATCATTATCAGCATCATCACCACCATCATCACCACTATCCATCAAGCATTCATCATTGTCAATACCATCATCTTCATCTCATCATCATCATCGCCCATCAAACATCAAACATTCATCATTATCAAACATTCACAAAATCCATCAAACATTCATCATCATCATCATCATCATCATCATCATTATCATCGTCATCACCACCACCGTCATCATCATCATCAACATCATCATCATCATCAATCATAAAAAATCACTGTTAACCATAATCATCATCATCCATCAAATACTCATCATAGTCATCATAATCATCATCTTCATCATCATCAATTATCATAATCATCATCAGTTATAAAAATAAATCACCTATCATCATCATCATCATCCATGAAACATTCATCATCATCATCATTAATCAAACATTCAATATGATCAAACATCCATCAAACGTTCATCATCATCATCCAATCAACATTTGTCATCATCGTTATCATCATCATCACCATCATCATCATCCATTCAACATTAATCATCATCATCGTCGTCATCATGATCATCATCATCATGCGTCATCATCAATATTTAAAAATCATCACCAACCATCATCACCATCGTCAACATCATCAATCAAACATTCCTCATTATCATCTAACATTCATCAGTATCAAATATCCATCAACTATTTATCATAATTACCATCGTCATCATCATCAGCAGCAGCAGCAGCAGCAAAAATCATCATCATCCGTCAAACATTCATCATTTTAAAACATCCATCAAAAATTCATTATGATCCATTCAACATTCATTATCATCATCATCATCCATGAAACAGTCATCATTGTGAAACATCCTTCAAACATTCATTAGTGTCTTCATCATCATCTATTCCACATTCATCAGGATCATCTTCATCATCATCAATCATCCAAAATCACCATGATCCATCATCATCGTCCATTAAACATTCATCATCTTCATCCGTCAATCGTTCATCTTCATCATTCATCAAATTTTCACTACCATCAATTCAACATTCATTATTATCAACATCCATGAAAAATACACCATTGTGAAACATTCTTCAGCATCATCATCATCATCATCATCATCAGCAGCAGCAGCAGCAGCAGCAGCAGCAGCAGCAGCAGCATTAGCATCATCTATTCCAAATTCATCAGGATCAACATCATCGTCCATTCAGGATTTATCATCATCGTCGTCATCATCATCATCATCGTCAATCATTCAAACTCACCATGATCCATCATAATCATCCATCAAACATTCATCATTTTAAAACATACATCTAGTATTCATCAACATCATCATCATCATCACCCATGTAACATTCAAAATCATCATCCATCAAACATTCGTCATTATCAAACATCCTTCAAACATTCATCATCATCGTCGTCATCATCATCCATCAAACATTCATCATCATCAAACATCCATGAAACAATCATCATCATCAAACATCCATGAACCAATCATCATCATCATCATTATCCATTCAATATTCATCACCAGCATCATCATGAATCATCATCAAGCATGAAAAGTCACCATCAACCATCATCATCATCATCATCCATGAACCATTCATAATCATCATCCGCTTCATCGTCATCTTCATCCTCCTCCTATTCCATCCTCATCCTGAATAAATATCAATCATCAAAATTTACCATTAGCCATCATCATGCATCAAACACTCATCATTATCAAACATTCATCAATCATTCATCATCATCGTCATCATCCATTCAACATTCATCATTATCATTACCCATTCATTATTCATCACCATCATCATCATCATCACCATCAATGATCATAAATCACAATCGACCATTATCATTATCAAACATTCATAAAATTTTCATTATCATCATCATCATCATGCATTAAACATTCATTATTATCAAAAAAACTATCAAACATTCGTCATTATTAAACATCTATCAAACATTCATCATTATCAAACATCCATGAAACAATCATTATCATCATCATTATTTATTCAATATTCATCATCAGCATCATCATGAATCATCATCAAGCATGAAACGTCACCATTAACCATCATCATCATCATCCATGAAGCATTCATCATTATCAAACATCCATTCAACATTCTTCATCATCATCATCCATTCAACATTCATCATCATTACCCATTCAATATTCATCACCATAATCATCAGCATGATCATCATCAATGATCAAAAATCACAAGCAACCACCATCATTATCAAACATCCATGAAACTTTCATCATCATCGTCACGCATTGAATATTCATCATTATCAAACATCTATCAAACAATCGTCATTATCAAACATTCATCATTATCAAACATCCATCAGTCATCATCATCATCCATTCAACATTCATCATCATCAAAATCATCATCATCACCCATCAAACATTCATTGAAGCCATGCTATTACCGAGAACTCTGCTCGACAAAGACATGAAAGCTCCATTATTCGGCCGCCATTTTGTAACTTTAAGTTAAGGGCTATATCACTTCTCCATGTCTAAACTCATCCATAAAGAAGTAAAAGTCCATGATCTAGTGTACACCACAATACGTGTAAATTCAATTTAGATATTAAATCGTTCACCTGAAGGGAAAACGCCAATTATTTTCCCATCTTTCTTGTTGACCACAAGGCCTCCGGGGTTGATAGTGTCCATGTCCGTTGCGTTTTCCTTGTCACGGAACTCCGTGGTCAGGTCTTTCGTATTCCGGTATATGTTAAGTCCTGAAAGATTAATAGGTTTATCGTATCATCAACATAACATGTTTCTAAGCGCGTAAATAGGAATGTATAAGGTCCACATCACCAATCTGAACTTGCATTATGAATGAATAAGCTTTCATGCCTTCAAGGGTTCGCACTGCCTCACTGGAGACACTGGCAATGTCAGCTTGGTGTCACCTTGGGCAAATGACTTTGCTCGTAGACTGATTCAGTTCACCCAGCTGAAATTGGGTACCTGGTCGTAAATTGTTAGTAATGTGACAGTTAACCTTCAAGCAACTAACTGGCAGCTTGGGTTGCACACACCCTGCAGGGGAGTTGACTAACATGGTGGAGTGTACATTGTTGAGCACTTTGAACATGCTGTCGCATAGATCAAGTGCAATATAAGTGTACACCTTATTTTTTAATGATTGTGTCGACATAATGTGCTAAAATTACCATTCTTAATAAAAACTAAACCACACCTGTATGTATAATTCGCCTTCACTAGTAAGACCTGATTTTAAAAATCCATGTCAGCGCACGGGCAAAATAGTGTTGTTATGACAGTAAGTATCCATATTGTACAGCTGATTTTTGTAAAGCGCTTTTACGTAAAATTATATCTGTCTTAAGTCAAAGAAAACTTTTTGTAGTCACATCAGATGGTAGTAGGTGAGCTCAAAAGGTTTTACATGGCGAGATAGTTTTAAATATGTAGTTACCACCTCTTCACTTTACCAAAGACCGGCGAATTTGCTGCAATGACATTTTTAGATGCTTACTTAGTCTGCCTCACAGCACCTGACACATTATTATTTCCCTGTAATCAGTCTCTGATCTCCTTTTCCGATCTTAGTTATTGTCAGTATTATGAACATAGGTTTTGTAGATTAAGCTTATTTCTGAGACTAAATATCTGATACCTACCATCTAATGCGTCATTCAGTTCCACTACAAATGTATCATTGTAGTCCGTCGCTGCGAAGGATGTGAACACTGTCGCCTTGGTAACATTGCCGTCTTTGTTAACAGCAGCTTGTGTACGGGCTTGTACCATAAACCTGTCTGCTTCTGGACTGGTGATCTGAACAAGGATGTACTCTCCAATTCCATTGAATATGTACGTGAAATCATCCAGAGTGGTTATATGGGGATCACCGAAACCCCATGCTGCAGAAATATCATCATCATCATCATCAGCGTCGTCATTATTATCATCATCATCATCATGATTGTTTAGAAATTACAAAAGACACATCATTAGCGTCATCATAATCATGATTGTTCACACATTACAAAAGACGCATCATCATCAGCGTCATCCTCCTCATCATCGTCATCATCATCATGATTGTTTACAAATTACAAAAGACACATTATCATCATCATTATCACATAAGACATCATCACCACAAAAGAAATGCATGTGTAGTGACCAATTCTAGGAATTGCTCATTCCTCAGGATTGAGCAAAGGCATTGCAACATTTCCGGGAATTAATCTATTGAACAATCACCTAGATTGGGTACGCCATCAGCCATTCACGGAGTTTGTGCAGGGATGTTGCCCATTACTGGAGAATGAGCAATTCCTAGAATTGGGCACGACGCATGCATGCAAACAGTAGTAACGGAGCCTTGACATGACTTTTTTAATTAAGAGATGGTTTCCAAAGCAGAACATCCGCATACATGATGTTGGAGAATTTCATCCAACTGGTGTGATAATCACATTGACGGTGTTCGACGGTCTTAAAAGCATTGCACTTACTTGTTCGCCATGGGAAATATCCTATACAGGAATCTTTCGGTCTAAGGTCAAAATACAAATAACAGAAATTGGAATCCTCGCAGCAGTATTGTCGTCCAAGAACATCACGGCGGTAATGACGTACACGTTGGAAAAGAGGGTGCCCAACCAACATGGAACCAGAGTAGTCGTCCGACTGTATGATTCCCCACCACGAATAGCAGCACTCCTGTGAACAAATGCATGAAACACGTTAGACATTTGGAAATCCAAAACGTTTTCAACTGTGAGTCATCTTTGAATATATACTGGCGTGCAAGAGAAACGACACCAAATGATTTCAATCATTTTCCTTTGAGTCTTTATGTCATAGTTAATCAAAGGGAAGCTTGAATTTCACCGAGTGTAATTTAATTGACACCATGTCATTGATAAAACTTCCTAATCTTGAAGGGATATCTCTTGTATACTCAACGTATGTGTGAATTTATTCAGTAGTCGCTCAAAATCTTGGTATCGTTTCTTTTGCACGTCAGTATATTATTTAACACGACCCGTATTTATCACCCAGTTGAACAGTCCCCACAGTCCAGTTGTCTTAAGTACCTTCTAACTCGCAGATTTTCGTTTTTGCTCGTCGTCAAGAACAGTTATGAGAACAAAGTTTACATAAAAAGACACATTATTCATTCCGGAGTGAAATATTACATCCATTATCGAAATTCAGGGCTTATACGACTCCGCCACCTTATCGCTAGTCAACTTTTCTTTACACCTACACATTTACCTGTCGCGCTATTAAATACGCTGATATTTCCTTGGTTAAACAGCGCCAGGTATATAGCCTGGGAGATAGCTACATCCGTTTTATGTCGTGCGATACTTCCTTGCGCCTACTTGGATTTTGCAGACGGCGGCTGTTTCGTACGTGCTCATAGAATCGCACCACAGAAGAAGTTTCTGATAACGGATTCGAAAATAGACATGGTGTCAGAAGTGGGACCTGGCAGTCCTTTTTGTGCAACTCCTAGTCGTCATTTCTCTCGCGTTAGAGACAAACAACGTAATTTGAAGGGTTGAGTTGAGTTTAGTTGATGTCTTACGTTGCCATTGCAATATTTCAACTATAATACAACGTGATGTGCAAGTTTCACGAAAGATAGCACATAAGAGGTCTATACAAAGAAAAGTGAAAGTAAAAGATCCCCATTTTAGTCACCTTGTACGATAAGCATTGAGTTACTCGGGCCCTATTCTGTCTAAGTGACACCACGTCACTCCCTGGAAGCCCCACGGGGTGCTACTTGAGGGGGAACTCAGTCTGCTATTGAATTGTATTGTATGGTTGATTTACTGAACTATTTGCTCAGTGTCCATGACGAAATGATAAGCACATCAGTTCCGAATACAGATTGGGTCTGAGTTAGACTAAAATATAGTCTCTGAAGAAAGGTTAAATTTTTTATTTAAAAAAAATTAAATTGAAACGATGTTCATTTGTTATAAAATAAAAACATCCAGGAGAAACTGCTAACTTCAGAAGCTGCGGCTATCTAGACTGGCAAAATATCTAGACTGTGTGCTTGTCTCTG
>JAUELE010000019.1:0-29485 GCA_031471655.1 Diodora aspera
ATCGCTTTCCGACCAGGTACCCAATTTTACAGCTGGGTGGACTGAGACAATGTGGATTAAGTTTCGTGTCCAAGGAAACAACGTAGTGTCGTAACCGGGAATCGAACTCCGGACCTACTGATTGGTAGGCGGACGCTCTACCACTGGACCACTGCGCATTGTTTCATATAATGAAAAAATATCAAGAACGTTCAAATTATGGAATCGATTAAAACAATGAGTATTTATGAACATTTCTTTGCATCAGTACAAACCATACATAACACAATGCCTGCACGCACACTCTCTGGAGATTCAATCTTTGTAAATAGTGTGTTCTTATATATGCTTGAAACATACATATACAGAGAAGTTTCATGAACGAAGTTAAGACTCGGGTTCCCCATCATTTTAGTCCATCGACCCATTCATGGAATTCTTAATCCTTCATCGACAAAGCATGTATAGAAAGAATACACTGCTAACTATCATCGTGGAAATTATGAGCAATGCTCAAAACATTTTTATATAATGCTAGTATGGAGCACAAAATATGACCCCCACCGGCGTTTATCGATCTTCTTTTGATCCCCAGGCATTATTGATACCTTGGACCCCCCACCCCCACGGGGGCCCATCTTGATCACTTTGGGACCCCTGGTTTAGACGTATGAGTTAATGACATATATTTAATGCGTTATATACTCAATTTGATCTTGTAGTGAAATTTACGAAACAATCACGTCATTTCAAATGTCTTAAAAATGGGGACTTGTACTTTCGCTTTGTACTGATGCTCAGACTAAGTTTGAATGCAAATATTACAGTACATTTAACAAGGCACAGATCATTAAACCTCATCTTACTCTGCGATGTTCCTCCGTGTCTCCTGCTTCAGGCCGAGATAAAGTAAGAGACCGTCTCTGAAAGGTCTTGGTATAGTTTCTCTTGAACATCAGTATAGATCCAAGAATAATAATCTGCCTCTCCTTTCACCTTGATCAAACGATTTAACAGCCTTAGGTCTTTGACAAAAGTCAAGTTAATTACATATTCCACTAAAGATATGACTGGGTAAGACAATAAGAAATGAATAGAACTTCAAACGATGTAATAAAAGTCACACGTCACATTTAATTCGCCTACTACGAGTACACGCTAATTGTCACGGATCTTGGTATGAGCTGAGACACGGATAAATATTATGTATACTGACCTCCAAAAGAAACGATACAAAGATAAAACTCTGAAAATCTTTACCAACTCCTATTTGTGTGTCACTGTTCGTTAAAGATATTCTTACTTTTGTAGAGTTTCATTTGTTTCACGTCGTGCTGTCGTGAATAAGTATCTCGGAAAAGTCAACAATTGATTTGTTTTTCTTCAGTCGTCTCTGAAAGTCTTGGTATAGCTTCCTTTGGACTTTGTATGGTATTTCTCTTAAACGGCTTGGCAAGTCTATATAAAATCAAGTCTAGGAATAACGGATTGAAAACTGACATTCGGTTTAGGAGATAATAAGCTCAGATCAACACATTTATAATACCCTAAAACTTTACCTGTTCATTTCAGAGATTGCAAGCAGTCTAGAATGAATATGTTCTCGGAAAAATTGAAAATCATAATAAGTAGCATTTCGAAGTTCAAGGTCATGTGTCCCAGTTAGTTGGTTTTGTTGTTTTTGGCTTTGGCAGTTTAGAAAGTAAACAACACACATATATGTGTTACTTATAACCGCGAGTGCGAGGTCTTCAAACTAATAAGGTTTGGTACCATACAGGGCCCAAACCCGCACCACTATCATAGTAGTGTTGATACCTGCACCACATGGTGTTTAGTGCAAATCCTTGAAGTAGTTCTCAATCTGACATGTAAGGAAATACTTTTACTGAATAAAGTGCAATCCGAATCATTCATGGCATCAACACGAAACGGTACAAGAGTGATGTTAACTCTTTCACAACCCCATATGTCTTTACAACACAGTTCATTAACAAGACTTCGAGTGTTAAAAACGAACAAAGCAAAGTTCATCTTGAATAAATTACATATCCAACATAAAAAAAATGGAAAAAAGTGAGGCGCGGGCTCGATCCTAGCTAGCGGCGCGCCGTGTACTTAACTCCACTTGTCCCAGTCTTGCAGCTGAAAATGGGCATTGGCGTTGCACTGCGGGCGACAACCACCAAAATGGGTGGAAAAATAATGTCCTGTATATACATGTACATGGATAGTAAAGTGCTAGTGTTATTATTATTATAAGTTTGTTTTAATTCCGCCTTCTCCCGAAGTCTTGTATCGTTTCTTTGCGACGTCAGTATATAATAAATGTTGCCTGAGCGCTTTGCTACTCAAGATAGTGGATCATCATAAGACATATTTACGTCCATGTTAATTTCGTTTAAAAGAAAACAATCTTTAACCAGTATTATAGAGTCTCGGCTCGTTCGTGAGAGAATATGTGAAACACGATAGGTCAAAAACCGACCCCCGTCAAGGATATTTAGAATAGTATTTAGAAAGTGTAACATTATGCCATTGGGATCTCCTTATGAGTTTAAATAGTATACCACTTGGGGCGAACCGTACTGTTACTTGTCCAAGTAAAAGCGACGCCTATGATTTGTGAGAACACCGCGCGGAGCACACTTTCGTCCCTGCAAGGAGCATTATTAGGTCTCACGTGTGGCAATGCCTACACGAAAAGTAGTCATATGGCGATTCGGCTTCTCTGTGCGAAACATGTAAAGGGAGCATTTTCATTCCGTTTTATAGCTTTCTTTCCCAGATGTCTCCGAAGCACCTTGCTTTGATCTTTTGTAAGTGTTATTTTTTCCCCAATGATGTATTGAAACATAGTCTTGCAAAATATTTGGGGTGGTATACTTCCGTTTTTTAACGGCAAAAGGTCTTTGGTGCTGTAGACTTCAAATAGATTTTCTGTTGCAGAGTTTTAACACAAATACATGCATAAAAGTGAGGCAAACGGTTAATAAAAGACGAAAACAGATAACATAAATTATATAAAATTTAATAATACAGTATTTTTACTGATATATATTCGAGCCGCAAATGCAAGAAGGCGTCAAGAACGTAGTAGGGTCAACTATTCCGACCCCTGAAAATATTTTCATTTGAAAGATTTGGCAAGTCTATAAAATGTGCAAGTCTAGGAACTACTGATCGCAGAGGTGACACGAAAGTTAGTTACCAACTAAACACGTCCTTGAAATGCAAATCGAAAAGAGAAATTTCAGAGACTGCGATCAGTCTAGAATCATTGACCACAGCAGCTGATTGGATCTTAAAAGATGTCCTCTCAGATCTTAAAATTAGATTTTCCTAATCTGACATGTGAGATCAATGAAAATTGAAACCCAAACACCCAAGTAATTGTAAAGAGGAGAAGCGTAATAATAATAATAATAATAATAATGTGAGCTCTATCAACTCGCTGGGCAACATACAATGTTATCTTGAAAGAGTGAAGCAATTAATAACTACATTCCCTTTAATGGCCCCCTCTATACACAGAGCTAGGTGATGCGCGAACAAACTGATCATAAAAATAAAAGACACTTACAACCGTCAAGTATAATGATGATGATGATAATAATAATAATAATAATAATAATAATAATAATAATAATAATAATAATAATAAATGTGAAACATTAATAACTCATCTCCTTCGTCTTACAACACTAGAAAAGTTCTGTAAATAATTTGACGAAAACAAAATAAATTAACGATCATTTGCCTAACTTTGAAGATACTTCTGTCCCAAATTTTATTTGAAATTACACTGCAGAAAAATTGCATATTGAATCTTCAGAAATCTGTGAAATCTGACTACGGTTTGAAATGCTAATTCATGTGCGGGAGAGATCAAAGGCGGTGTTATCGGTATTAACACTTCACCTTAAAACAATGTAATTACATCGATAATTTGCTGCAAATGTGAATTCAAATCACAAAATTATGAAAAATTATTCTAAAATCTTGTACAGTTTATTCTTTCGTAAAACAATTGTATAAATATTTGTAGAAGATTTGGTCTCATTTTAATTACTAATTGAATATTTTAAGAGATTCTAAAATTTAACTGATACTAATTCTTTCGTGTGTTATTTAAAATTAAATCATTAAAAAAGAAATTAATTTGAAATTAAATTATTAAAAAGAAATTAAGAAAACATTTTAGTAGAATCTTGTCAATTCAATCTCGCTTGTGTTTCTCATCAGACGTTGACAGTGTGATGAATTGATGAACTGAATTCAACTCCTGTCACCTAACTGCGACTATTGAGAAGATTATCGCGTGCTGGGAAGCTAATCCATCACGGATTAAAGTCTTAAAGCTGTTGAAGCATATTTCCTCAACAGAGTAGACAGCCTGGGTTTCAAATCTCGGAGACGGACCCATGAGTAAAGTGGATACAGTATCTGAGAGACGAGTGGTATGCTAAATATATTTCTATGGTCCACAATGATTTTCTTAATAAGCAGAACCCTTTGAACTGTTAAAAACTCTTTCCCCAGGTAATATATCAGCCGGGTTCTTAAGAACATTCTCCGTCGCTAGCTAATAGAAAGCACAAAATGTTCAGCTTGATGAACGATTCCCCCCGAATGAGAAAACCATACTGGGTTGACGAAGAAATATAAACTTGAAGTATACCATACAACATTTTACCGCGCTAAACAAACTGGCTGGGCGCTAGCAGTTCACAAGCGCGTGTCTACACGCTCGGCTGAATTTTGAAAAAGACACTTTGTATTTCGTTCTTTCAGCGTTCTCCACGTGAAATCCTTGACTTGGGGCTATTTGTTTACATCTTATTTATTTATGCAGGATTAAAGGATACAGAGCTATATTTTTATTATGCTTAATGGGACTTGAAGAATATATCAAAGAAAACTACAGAAGGCCACCGCGGCTTCTGTTTAGCGTGAATTTTCTTTGATATTTTCAGCAGGTATTTTTGCATTTTAAGCAGTTTATTTCAAGGCTACTTCGACAAATATCAAAATTAAATAAAGGCCAGTGCTAAGTCTACATTTTCAAATAATGTATAGTCATATTCAGCATCACAGCATATTGCCATAATTGTGTCCAGAAGTTGAAAAGGAAAAATCGACAAAAATTGAATAATCTTTAAAATACAATGAAAACAGCTTGTAACTAATCACTTAAGATTGATCTATATGACTACATAAATGCGTTAAAAATCACTTACAATACATGATCTTTTTGAAGGTCTACATACATGGTTCCTGATCGAGTTCTTTTGAATGTAAATACGTAATCCAAAAAGCTAAAAAAAAGACAGATTGCAATATTTAAAACACATTACCCTCTCAGTGATATCAAAAGATCGTGAAATGTAGTAACACTAAGGCGATAGGGTTGAGCTGTTTGCTAAATAAGGTAATTCCCATGCAGAGGTTGTAAGAAGGCCGGGCTTCTCAGTTCGGGAAGGCATCTAACATGTCAAAGTTTGTCAACTTGACTAAAGAAACGACTGTGCACTGATAATTATATCTCCCAGCTGGCATCCTGGCAGAATTCGATTACTCCAATTTAAAAGAAGCGGCAACATCAAAGGATTCTTACCTGTAAGATTATATGCTTTGGCGTTATAACTCCGAGTGTTTCTGAAAGCCGGAGTAAAATAAGCTGTTCCGGTGACAGAGCGAGTTTAAATCCGGAGTATTTTTGGATAACAGACTCCGAGAGGTTCCTTGTTTCGTGGCTCTCGACTCTTTTGATATTTTCTCTTAACTAATACTGCCCCGACAGTCCGGCTCTATTGTAGGCAAGCAAGGTATAAAAGCGAGTTTATTGCAATGTTATAACCGAACAAACTCGAGCGATTCGCAAACGAAATGGGAGACATATAAAACTAGGAAGTGGAGATTTCCAAATGAACGTTGTAACTTCTCCCCATCTGCGGCGAAGAACGAAGAAATAAAAACGCGCAATGTTCCTGCCATAATATTCAAGCAAGAGATATTAAAAGCCTTTTGTAAGCTTATAGGCCATTCGTTCTCGCTCGCCATGCAGAAAAAAGACAATCGAACGTTATTTTAATTGTACATCTTGCATCGGCATATAAGCCGGCAGAGGAGTTTTACGATTATTTTATTAGCGAGGGAGGTCGTTTCGGCCAGCAGGATAGCCGGTTTAAGTAGAAAGAGAAAAGAGTTCAAAGTGTGGGGTCTTGGCATTTCCCCAGGGTCGAACCTCCCTACCCCGGCCGACTGGCTTGCGTCATCGTAAAATTTGCTAAATTTTGAAGTTCATTTTCCTCTTAAAATTATCCCCCTTGAGAACATAAAGTCACGTGATAGGAGACGAAGTAAAAGTATTATGGATCCCTGGGTCAATGGTTTCCATGGAAATGGGTATAACGGTGACCCGTCCCAGGTTGAGGTGGCATTGCATCAACCCAGGAATAGCAAGATGATTAAAGAAGAGCAATATTATGCTTTTTTCACGACATCTTCTAAATATTATGGCCAAAAGTCCAAAGGTCTCCAATAACGCCTGGCTTGGCCGCAGTCAATTCGATATTACCCCTTGATGAAAACAAAAATCTGCTTATAAAGTGTGAATCTGCGAAAATCATAAAATCCTGATTGTAAAGTTTTTATAGCTTTTTATCATTTCCTTAACAATGAGATAAGTCGCCTTTCTTCGTTAGA
This sequence comes from Diodora aspera, assembly GCA_031471655.1. Lineage (NCBI taxonomy): Eukaryota > Metazoa > Mollusca > Gastropoda > Lepetellida > Fissurellidae > Diodora > Diodora aspera. The sequence goes on from JAUELE010000019.1 coordinate 6,688, forward strand.
GATCGGGAATGCTCGCTCGCAAGAATAGCAATAAAAAGTGGCCTCGACACAATCGTCACCCTCGCATCTTTACACAAGCTAATCAAACGCTCTAGTTAAAGCTACAATCCCTCAACTGCCTTCTGGAATTTCCCTTTTAATATCCACTTCTTCCCCCAACTGAATAATCAAGCAATATTTCAAAACTGAAAACATAAAATAATTGAAATTTAACACATAAAATTTTGAAAAACCATCTGCACCCAGATCGCAGACAATGCCAGTACTCCAAGACAATAGATGGAACGACCCACAGTTCCCATAGCTCTGAAAGAATGTTCGTATGCTTACATTAATAAATACCACAGCATCGTGAACTTAAATGAAATTGCAGGACATGTTTATTGAGATCAGAGCGAACTTTATTGGAACTTTACAATACAAATGGCAACATATAAAATTCAAAGAAATTTCAACATGCAAATGAGTTCAATTCGGGCAAGAGCATAGCTATACTGACCGAACTGTGTCAAGAACAGTTGGAAGATGGGAAAAGTGGCTGAAAGTATACTCCTCTGAAAATATACTGACGACTAAAAGAAACTGCACCAAAACGTTGTGTGACGACTGAAGAAAACAAACAAAGGTTGGCCATTTTCCAAGATATTTATTCAAGAGAATGAATGGTGTTTCAGCTTGACGCAAGCCAACTGAACCAAACTCTAAAAACATTAGAAAAGCTTTGATGAACAGTGACGCAAAAACAGGAATTGCTAACAGTTGGAATAATTTTTATCTGAATTCTTATTTTAACGCACATGTAAGTATACATTCATGGGGCTGTTCTATAAATATAATTTACTCCGATATGGTTCAGTGATCAACCTTTGCAAAAGTGAAAGTGAAAAATCGCTAAGTATATATTCCAGAGGCAGGTCTAAGCGGAGAAGAGTATCATAATGAGTTTAAGTGTAATGCAGGCCTCAGCTGAGCAGACTGTCTTAGGCTGAGATAAAGTTCTGTTTGTAAGTCTTAACTCACGGATTTCATAAAAGTGACTTTGGACAGGGTCTCCAAAAGATAGAAAAAGTTCAAGGATGTCTAGAAAAGAGCCAGTTTTGTTAAACGTCATCTTAAAAAGTGTCTTTACTGCGATCATGCACGTACATGTATTTTCTCTCTCACAATTATAAGGAGGGAAGATGCTTCTGAATGTATCCAGCTCTTGTGGGTTACCCTATAACTGAACATCGTTGTTACTGTTCAGTGGTGAAAGCACTTGAAATAAGAAACTATACTGACGTTCAAAAGAAACTATACCAAGACTTTCAGAGAGGACTGAAGAAAAACAAACAAATATTGATAGTTCAAGAGATATTTAATCAACGGAGCGTTGTTTCAGTACGATGCCAACCAAAAGAAACCTCTACGAAAGGGAAATGTGACACACAAAAACACCAGTTTGTAAAACTGTAATTTCTTATGTATCGTTTCTTTTGAACGTCAGTATATAAAATCAGACAAGCCGAGGTGGGAGTTAATTGACAGACAAAGAGTTATACAATGAGATTTTCAACTGTTCTCTACATAATTCTTACAGAGCGATGCGAGTTGAAACTTATACCATTGGTTTCCTTAACTCTGCATAGATATACTGGCGTCCAAAAGAAACTATATCAAGACATTCAGAGACGACTGAAAAAAACCCAATATAAATGTTGGCTATTTTAAGACATATTTATTCAAGAGAATGTTGCTTCGGCAAAATGCGAACAAAATGAAACTTCACGAAAGTTAGAACATCTTTTATACCTTCGGAATAACGACAGCTAAACAAGTCGGTAAACGTTTTACTCATTGCTTCTGTATCGTTTCTTTTGGACGTCAGTATATATATTGTTGACGACCCTCCGGAAATGAACGCCAAAAAACCGACTCCACGTCAGTCGCTGCTGGTGATATCCACACATCATGACTTCTCTTCAACTGTTCTAGCAGTAATGGTAGTAGCTCTAGTTTCAACATTTATCTTAATTGATGAAATATAAGACAGGACATTCAAACATGATCCTCTATGTTTGTGGGAACGATACCAGCATTCTTGAACAATTATTTCAACGCTGCTAAGACGATTACGTGTGCTCATTGAAATAAATGGGTCTATGAGGTATACATTATGTGTAAGATGCCATCAGAAATACGTCATTGAAAATTGATTCCAGAGCATCAAAGAGCCTAGTGTTGGACAGCAGATGATTTTCCTAAACAACAAATGTGTTCTCGTGTGGAGATGAGACTTGTTTGTTTCAGTGTTTGGAATATACAGAATATATCAGTGTTACAGAATATATTGATCACAGGCGGCTCCAGGATTTATGAAAGTGTGTGTGTGTGTGTGTGTGGGTGTGTGTGTGTGTGTGTGTGTTGAGAGTGTGTGTGTGGGGGGGGGAACTGCAAATCTCAGTGTCAGTGGGTGGGGGCTATTACTCTTACTTTCAGTGTCGGATTAACTATCACCCGGGGCCCTACGCTGATCATCAGAGCCCTCGGGCCTCTACCCTATGTCATGCCTATGCCCCAATGCCCCTTCCTTATTTGATTAGATATGAAAAAATATATGCAGCGTACTGCATGTATACTGTGCATTTCAAAAGGGAGGGTTGGGTTCAGGCTGCAAAATGCCACTCTCCGTAGGAGCAAGAGAAGCTGTTTTAGTACACCTAAATATGACTTGACTTTCAAAAATAAGGGGGGGGGGGGGTCCCGGACCCTCTGGACTTCCACTTCCCCTCGATCCACCTCTGTAAATTTGTATACGAGGAATTTCTAATAGGCAAAAATATGCTGATGTACAAAAGAAACTTCACCAAGATTTTGAATACGACAGAACAGTCACAGCAACCGTATGTTGCAGAATGTATCAGATATACATTCAAGAGAGCGTTGTTGAAGCATGGCGGAGCCAAATTTCATAGCATGCAGAGACTTGTGATGAACAGTGACACAACGACACATCGGCATGGAAAGGAACTTGCCTATTATTACTTGCACCGTTTCTTTTGGAGGTCAGTATACTATCTAAAGGTCCAATGTAGAGACCAATGATCGTGTGCAAATTGTTAGTTTCTCTCTCGTGTTTATAAAACATTGCTGGACGACAAATGCGTAGAGCAATAAACTTCCATCTTCCTTGAAATCTTAGTAAAGAAGGATGATGCATGGGATCTCACCTTGTCCACGGAAACCTTTTAAGTTACGGGGGAAATGTCTCTTCGACAGGACTCGTGAGTGAACGAAAACAGGACGTTTTTCCTTTCCGGTGTACTCGCAAACGTTCATCGCTAAACTCCATGATCTATTGCTAATTTCCTTCAGACTCGAGGGTACACGTTCATGACATTTCACAATTATCAATCATCACCACACTTTATTTACGGGGAAAGCAATGCAGCAATATGACTCAACTGAGACCTTCTCGGGAGCAATTTTCTTGAAGACAATTAGTGAGTTTCTAGTATTTCAACCAAACGCAGAAATACCCTTTGTCACTAAGGCCTACAGGTTCACAAGTTGACGCATTTTATAGCTATTTCAGTTAGTTTGCTTCTCTCGTTAATCTTCGGAACTTTCCTATTCCACTTTCACATTGTCTAGGCTAATTTTGGCTTCACACGCTCTGTAGTTCTACTTCCCGCCCCGGTCTCGGTTAAATCACGCGAGACTTGAAGCGATCGATCACGAGCGGGCGACACCTCACCTACACTCCTGCACTGAACAGTCGAGGCGCGAGCTGTTCATCACTGGTGACATTGCAAAATTACGGGCTCTTATAAGTTTGATATGCTCGACCAATTTACAGGCTCCTCTCACGCTAGTCACAGGAAAGGGGCGATTTTGACACTGGCAGAACCTCAAGGACTCTCGCAGTCCATTTCCTAGACGTAATGAGAAAGAGTTAAACTGGTCTGGAAGTCGACACGGTTCCAGCATCGGTGTCGCCTATCATTCATGGCTTCGTGAAAAGTTTTTTTTTCCACAATTTAAAAAAATACCGAAATTCCATTTAAACGAAATTTGAAAAAAAATAAAAGAACCAATAGGGAAATGACTCCGATGTTACACAGTGTACATGCACAAATGGGTCATTGATGACTTACGTGTAGATGGTTTAACATTTAATATCGGTTGCAGATTTAGGTAAATGTTTATACTGTGTCCAAAGAGGGAAGATGGTTTATACAACGGTTGTATTGCAGGTGCGGGTCCAAGGCGCCCATCCGTCATCTTTTGGTAAACCGCGATTTGAAACATGAATATCATAAAGCGAACCGGCATTCAGCGTCCCCTTCCTACTTGCCTAAGGACACTGACGCCCCCTTCATCAGGGAGATTCCCGTCGGGAAACTAATATAGAAGTTGGTCGTCGAAAATGTGTGTGTTTTTTTATTTTATTGTATTTCAATAATGTGTTGTTTGAAAATTTGTGCATTTGACTTAGCAAAGGTCGTCTTTAGCCCTCACCCCCCTTGTCCGGGATCCCAGCCCCACCCCTAACCCGTGGGGGAATCCCTGGTCCACCCACGTGCAGAATCCGACACTGTATCGACTACAGACTAGAAACAAGGGCAACTGAATTTTACTTTTAAGTCAAAGTAAGTATATCGTTAGTGAAATGGCACCATCTGTTACAGGTTGAATCTATTTGACAGCTAAAAGTGATTTGAAATGGGTTCTAAAGTAACTATAAATGTGGTAATACTGATTTGCCTGATTTGTGTATATGTGAGTATAGTACAAGGGGCCTTCACGCAAAATATACATGATCGATAACCCTTTCCCTTATGTGCAAGTGATGCATATCATCAAGGTTTACGAAAAGGCAGCAGAAACACATAAACTCATACGCAAACACACACTCACACGGGTACCATATTTTGGCCTGGCTGTGAGGGGCAAATACGTGACGTAATTCAGCCAACATCTGCACCAAGAAAAAAGAGTTTACACCAAGGGAAATTTCAAACCCGTCAATTTGAAGGTTGCTCAAGCAGAAAATTTAATTCATTTCTGTTGATTCGGCGCTCATAAAGTGTTGTCGGGCATTAACACAATCTTTGCCAGAGGAACTAGGTATTATCAACGTTGATTTGAGCGCCATAGGCGACAAAATGACAGGTCGAGGCACGGTCATAATTGCACATGCAGTCTGCAATAATTTGGCAATAAAAAAACAAAAGGTGCAGACCTTTTTTATTTGAGGGTCAAATTGGTGTGTCATCCAGGGCGACCCTGGCAAGATAGGCGAGGGACCATGTGCTTCACAGAGATACCATTGTTATATGTCAGATCCGAAAGTCCCATTGCAACTTTAATGGTGTATTGGTGTATTGGTGTATCGGGGAGAGTGTACTGAATTCTCGCTTCGGTGTTTTGTCTCTTAGACTAAAAGATAGTCTCTGAAGTAAGATTAATATTTCTAATATTTGTAAAAATAAAATCATAAATATCCGCCATTAAATAAATAAGATCCCAGAGATTTTGCTCACTTCAGCTATCTAGACTGGGAAAACATCTAGACTGTGTGCTTGTCTCTGGATGACAGGCTCTTTGTCTCTGTGTCATGTGTTTTTTTGCTGTTTAAAATTCAAACTAATATTCAAAATGCAACAAATCAAGAGAACTTTTACTTACATTCAAAGAACTAAACAAAGGCTTCCCGAAACAACTGAAACGAGTTGGTAAAAGTTGAAGTACTTTTTACTCAGTATGTAATCACTTCATTTTAAAAGCGTAAGAGGTTTTATACTTTACCAGAACAATGTAAATGTGCTAAATTTATACATTTATACAGTTTATTAAAAATAACAACAAGACTCTAGGTGGAGAGTACATCTCGCGATATATGCCGACACTGAATTTATTTCATGGCCGATTTTCTGATTGATATTAACTAGTAATATGGTATGTCCATTTCCACACCATGGTTACCATGGCAACATCCAGAGAAGCCTTCCAGGCAGTGTTACCCGGGAGATGTGTTGTACAGTTCAAGTTTTAATTAATACTTGACACTTCTTTGTGAATATATCTTGTAAATGGTTCAGAAGCTCTCTCTATATCAGTAATAAAAACTGAAGACGACCATAAAAGGTAAGGGCTTATATATGAATCTTCAAATCAAAACCAAATGTTTACAAAATGACTCCACAATTTTGGTGAAAGAAATATGCTTAGAATTAATACGTTAAGTCAAACCGTCCCGTGTTATATTTATGACACTGTTTGGAGGAAATAAAACGCACGTGTAGAACTATTAGCAGGCCGACATGATATATAACAATTACGACCCGCCTGAGAACTATCTAAGAATGGGTGGTCGCGAGCTACGTTTCTTTACAGTTAGGTAATAAGTTGCTTTTAACGTCTCCATTTTCTCTTGCTTGCGGAAAAGAGCTATTTGCGATACTTACCACTGCCAAAATGAATTAGCGACAAGGGCCGAGAACTCGTGCCTCTGACACCAAGAACGATAACTCTTGTCAGCAGCTACGTATTCCAAACTCCACTCATTTTGATAGAGGGTACGTGCCTGCCCCTTAACCAGCAGGGTCGACCATTAGCGTGATTCGGGTCACATCCGTCTTAAGTTTAGACATTTGTCGTATTTGGGCGAATGAATGTCTGAATCTATCAATTAATGACGCGTGTCTACAATTGATGGGGTATTGACTAAATTAATCTCGTGTTACACGGAGTCGTTTGTTTTCCTCTTGTCATACAGAAACTCCAAGACTTGGGCTCATGACAAATCTGAAGAGGAACTCCTAGCATGGAACTGTCTCTGATTTAAATTGATGACCCGGAGGTGTCATTTTCTTCTGGATTCAGTTACTTTCGTAGGTTTTATTGTAATTTATTAACCTCTCAGCGATTTACAACTATTTATTTCATGTTTTCGTGTCGCACGTTTATTCTCCTCGGATGCCTCTGCGTTGAAGTACTTGCGAGAAATAATGTTTTGGAGTTTTTGGACTTAAAAAGGTATGTGATGTAGTCACTCGATAATATGTCAATGTTAGTTTTCAATCTACACTGTATATTTGACAAACTTAAGTAGTATCAGTGTCGTGTTTGGATGGTTGCTGTTAGGTATGAAAACGAAACATCAGTGTTTACATATACGAGAACTGTACATATGCAAAAACCTGCTATTAGCTGATGCAGTACATTGATTTCGACTCTTGTTTTCAGGTGAATTCGATGCTATTTCCGGCTTATCATTTAGAAACAAACTGATTTCTACTCTTAGAAAAATACATTTTTAAGTGGGTATAAAATATTCATTTACAAACAAATAATTATTGATTTCGACTCATATAAAACAACACATTTTAGGGAGGGTATGAACATTTTGATTTTTGGTGATATCCTGAAGGACGTATCTAAACTATCTGACAGCTTAACCTTACTGTAACAACTGTCTTGAAGTGTAGCAGATTAAAAATGTTGCGTGACCTTCTCTACTATACTGACGCCCAAAAGAACTTATCCCAGACACGACTGAAGAAAAACAAACCAATGTTGTCTATTTACAGAGATATTAATTTCATTGAAGAGAGTGTTATTTCACCAAATAAACTCCACGAAAGTAATAGCATAGTCAGGGGTCAGCGGAGCGCTTCAACTGTGACATCAAGGACATGTTATCACATAGTTTGGTGACGGTTGATGGGCCCAATGGACTCCGCTTTGTGCCTTTTCAAAAAAAACAACACCTATCACTCAGGAATTAGGCACTCCCTATTCAAGGCATTGTTTGTAAGTGATCCTAGAAATCGTTTCACTAGAGTTTATCACAAATTCCAAAATCAAAATGACGGAATATCAAGTTCACAGTATTTGGCATAAACTAAGTCCAATTAAACATAATAGGTTTCAGAGATCTGCTTCTGCAGAGGAAACGGTACACGTAATTAACACTTGTAACCTCTAAATCTAACCCCTGTCCTTTGAACTGGTTATAAATGTCAAATTTTAACATCTTCGAAATGCCCCGAGAACGTTAAAGGTATTTTCTGGCTTAGTAAGTTGCTAACCTCTGAGTGGGTCGGCCAAGGTCACGAACTGTCATCCTGTCCTAAAATAGACTACCTAGGGTACCAGCACGACTTGTCAAGACCGTAAGGCTGTGAAACTGCATACATATGTGCGAATGGAGGAGAATAGTTTGGTTTTCTGGGAATAAATGTCCTCTCCTGGTTTTGTACAGTAGAGTAAGGCTATATTACTTGTACCTTGATATTAGTTCAGAGTGTCTGCTATATGTTTTGTCGTCATCTTTGATTTTAATGATGGAATATCATTATTCTTGCTTCTTAAATGTTCATGGACTGTGTACAAATTACACCCAAGTCCTAGAAATTGATCTTGTTCATGTTTCATTTAAATACGTGGACACATTTGGTGTTACTGGCTGATTATGGTCATGCAGATTAAGTTTAATCTTCCGACTGGCTTAACCACGTGATTTACTAGATAGACAGGATGTTCCCACTAATAGTTTGTATCTCAATTAGTTAATTTTCTCCGAAAGTCATCATTATGTACATGATAATGACAATAACAATGACGATAATGATGATGATGATGAAGATTATTATGATTATGATGCTGCTGCTGATGATCGACGTCATGATGATGATGAGGATGATGATCATATTGATGATCATGGTGATGGTGATGGGGATGATGATGATGATGATTGTGATAGTGGTGGTGAATGAAGTGGTTATAGAATAAAATGGTTACTCTTTAGTTTCATAGCAGGAGTTAGTGTTTTGTCAGCATGGCCTAGGAATCTTGACCATTGTGGTTCGAATCTCAATCGAGTCAGCTGGCTGTCCGATTACTTCGGTTTAGCCAGCATTTGGTGTCCTCATCAATGAATAATTACTGAAAACCACTTTATATCCAAGTTCATTCACTGACGTTACTTGGATTTTAGTTTTATAACTTTTAATTTAATTGTATCGCATTTTGAAAGTGACGCAAGTTCAGCAGATCATATTTCTTCCGGTTTTGTTTAACGTTCCGTATGATGCACTTGCCAAGGGTTATTAAATGTGCATAAGCCACATCAGGGTAAATTGGTTTTAACAAAATCGTACATAAATATAATAGTAATAAAGTTTGTGGAAGAAAACGTTTATTATTATCAATAACAGAAGTACAGCGTATAGGTATTAATAACAGATTATATGAAGTGGTGGATTTTAAGGTTTAAACGAGAAAGTGATTCGTTGTTTTAATGATCTTGAGGTTGTGTAGCACTGAAACATCACATGTCTTTTATGGGTAGCGCAGTTGATAGCACTCTGGTTTAGAATTTAGTGAGATCCAACCCTGAACTCGACGATGGCGATGATGTGATTGGGCATCCAGACAGTAGCAAGATAACGTACACTCATTGAAAAATATGCAAACTTACGAAATACAAAAATTGCTCGATGACACGTCTTATAGAGATGTGAGAAAATAGGATTTCTTAATTTGACAAATATGGGAACTCACTGAAATTGCTAATATTTAACATTTCGAAAGATACCCTTTGCCAAAACGAAGTTAATGTTCCTCTCGAGTATCAAATGACGAATTGCACTATAAATCAGACGTTAAGCATTCATAATATGAAACCGAGTCGGAATTAAGCCACGTTCCTATAGTGGAATAGGAAAACAAATACCGACGTCTCCATGCTTGTCTAGCGGACGTAAATTACGACCTGTTTCGGGCCACAGAAAATCAAATCATAAGCAATTTGTGGGTGTCGATTCCCGGCAATGCGGGTCTCCCGACATAAATCAGCTTCCAAAGAGGAAAAGACAAACAGTACTCTCCCCCTAGCGGAAAGCTTGGCCTTCAACACGGCGAAAGGACAGATAGAAACTGGCAATATATAATAACAAACTTCATAATTCGACCATGTTTTATGATTGCCAGACAACCAGCTACTTTGCTTCCCTTCACTTCAAAGGCTACAGGGCGTGTAATAGACACCAAACTCTGGAATAGTTTTCGGCCTCAGCGCCATTTTTGAATTTTCGGAAGTCTTGTGATGGTTAGAAGATCTGTGTTGCCTCCTTGTGCTATCCTAGACGAATAAATCATTCTTAAATTTTCTGTAAACTCGTTGCCAACTCTTTAGTGTTTTCAGAAGAGCTGTGTATTGAGAGTTCAATTTTACTTCATTATGTATAATGTATAAATTTAGTGTATTTATAGGCTAATATAGAATTCATTGAGAGGCAGTTGTATCGTTTGATAGTCTCTATAAGTACTTAATTCGCAATTCGAAATGTAACAGTGTAGACATTTCTGAAGAATTTAAAACTTCTTGTTAGATCACATGACTTTGACTGATTGTAGATTTCCTTTATGGTCTCCCTAAAGAATGCGAAATGATATAATCTGACACAGGTTTGATTTTATAAGCCTTTCCATGCACAATGCCGCTGCATTTGGACTTAGCAGTCCACTGCAGTATACAGAATACTACAAAAACTTTTAATACTTTTTCCTTTTTATCAATTCTCCCTTGTATAATTATGAAATTGATTGAGAAGGTATAGCTTGTAGGTCGAGTGTCTTTAGATTTATTGACATTATTTCAAAACACCCAGTGAATGCCGCGGGGATTCAATGACAAAATTTTTGAAAGTTTTTCGCGAATGAGGTCATTTTTACGGGATAACATCGTTTCAATGAAACAACGCTGTCTCAGTCTTATCTATCCATAAAATGTAAATTAATGATTGTATAGTGCGATTTGGATATTACAAGCGTTCTGTGAAATGTTGTAATTCATAATTAAATACATCTATAGACGTAAAACGGGACGGTAGTCCTACTGCATGCCCCAGTAAAATTGATACTTATATGTCTTTCGCACCAACGCATATTGAGTAATTTACTATAAGTATACGTACTAATACAGCACGAACCAAGTACGAGTTTGTCTGCGTACTTGCTGTAAATTAAGCATTAGTGTCGCTTTTTCGCTTCCAAGCGTACTCTTCCTGCATGAAAAGTGCAGCTCATTTCTCTCCGGAAGTTACAGAAGTACCTCCTCAAGTGAAAAGCATTCAAGGGACGTAATTATCAGGAGGAGATAACAACCCTTTTTAAAATGGACTATAATAATAATAATAATAATAATAGTAATAATAACAATAATAATAATGATAATAATAAATAGATATACTACTACTATTTCTACTACTACTACTACTACTACTACTACTACTACTACTACTACTACTACCAATCTTGTCTAATCATGTTAGTTGTTCGATGTTCTTATGATGGTGCTTGAAACCATCTGGCTTCCAGAGAACCATGTAAGTTCCTCCTGATCATATACCCCCATTAAACCAGGGGGTCTCCAGCTAGCAGTCGTTTTATATTTCCTGAAGTTTCTCTTTCTCATATCCGACACAAGTGGGAAAAATTTACTGTCGTCATTGCCAACTGCATGCACTAATTCAAACCTTCTTGTGCACGTGTTTTCATTTACAAGTTACTGTTGTAGAGACCATCCTTCCTCATCTGTCTCATCTTCTATACACCACGCGTTTGTAAAAAAGTAGTTTGTATACAGTCCCTCTGATGGGTAAAGATGCGTACGTTTTAATTAAGTCTTTATCATTTCAGTTTTTAAACTCCATGCTTTATGGTACTTCTTTATGGTATTTTTACACAAAGTAAAATTAAACCCTTGAGGTTTGATATTTAAAGTTTGGTTTTATGACAGCAATAACTCTTTAGTACCTGATTGTAAAGGAATACTGGGAATGTGTGTTCAACCCATACGCCCAATGCCCATTTTCAGCTGGGTCGACTGGAAGAAGTGGAGTAAAGCTCAACACGGGGATGGCTGGAATCGAACCCCGACCTAATCTTCGTCGGATCATAAGTCCGACACCTGTTGCTCACGGCCATTGCTCCTCTACAGACAAAGAAAGTCTATTAACTTAACGCCAATACTGTTAAGTTTTCAAAATTGCAAATACCCTATAATATAACGTGCAAATATACAGTCCTGCAAGGCATCGAAAAATATGTCGAAAGACACATATAAAATGTTTTATTGTACCTGGTGAAAAGTAATGAAGTAATGAGTGAATCTTTGGACGCTTTGATTTAAATTGGTGATCCGCTGGTGTCATTTTGGTCTGATGCTTTCATGCTCTCAATTTTAATTGAATATTGTTGCTTACAATGTACTGAGTTCATAGTACATAGAAAGTTCGATACATGAAATGTAGATAACGTCGGCACAAATACGGTTTCTTAAAGGAATTTCATAACGTGGTGCAACACAGCTTTTGGGCCTCCCTCACCTTCAAGAATCACGAGATGAGAAAGTTAGGAGGGGGCGGGGGTCAGTTTACAACTTAATGTATTTTCGACATGAAAGGCACGTGTATGCATCTTTTTGATGGGCCCTAGAAATTCCGGGCCCCGAAGCTATGCCAGGCCTTATTGATTGTAAGAAACAATATTAGTTTCGGCGTTCACGAAGAACAAAAGGAGCGCGAAACATGGAGACCTTTTCACATTGATTAAAACGTCTTCTGTACAGTCCTTACTCTGGCAATTGTTGCCTTGTGAAACTGACTACGAGTTATACTTTCCCTCCCAAACCTACACTGATTTGGTATTTGACGCTTGCAATTTAATAGAACTGATTTTGCACCCTGTCCTGGCTTACACTAGATTGCATGTTTGAATAATATGTTTTCCCCTGGTCTTACAATGAACTTCTAATCACTATGTATGATATTTCAATGAATACTTCAAAACCATATCATCGACCATTGTCCTTGATAGAACTGTCAATGTTCCAACGAGTTAGGAAGTTGCCATCCTGGCGTCCACAGTCGTGCATGTTTCTGCGAAGTTATATTCGGATGTATATTGACGTCCAAAAGAAACAATTCAGCGATGATTACAGCCTTTATCAACTCCTGTTGGTGCTACTGTTCATCATAAATGGAGTGGAGTTTGGTTCATTTGATTCCCATCGTAATGAAACAACGCTCTCTTGAATAAATATCTCTGAAAATAGCTAGATTTTGTGCACATTTAGTTTCTTTTGGTCGTCAGTATATCTGTATGTCCATTTACAACAGTTTAAAATCCCCAACTGCTCACGCGTTGTTCAAATTTGGTCTGTTATGGCATCATGAGTACACTAAAATAAACATAATGGAAGACCACTTCCCGTCAACTGCCCTCTTTAAACATTACATAAAATTCATGTAACATAATGGAAATGAAGGACCCATTGATTAACGTTTGATACAGTCTATTAAACATTTTTTTTTTTATTTAATTGAGTTTAGATGTAAATTTTTAGGAAACGAATATCTGCAATGATAGCAGCCGAGCATCTGATCCCACATTAATTAAATTGTACACATGTATATGCCATATCAGGCGCCCTCCTTGCTTAACGTTTGTCGAATGACGTGGACATCATCCACGTAATTTTATTACTTCATACTTGCCGTGGTAAACCTTACACTGAGTAGAACACGGAGAGAGACAAGCCCAGAACAAACAGAACTACGTATAAATATACACAAACATCACAGGGCGACCATCAATAGCACATTTTAATGCTGGAGCATCACTTTTATAACTGTTTCATGAGCGTTTTATTATTTTGGATGATAAAACATAACATAAAGTGGGTACAGAAGAAATCATGTATACATACGTTTAACAGCAGATTTATTCCCAAATTGACAAGCCTTAGTTGCTGTCATTCACGGCGAATGACAAGGCCCTGGGAGGAACTCAAATATATAACCACATGTCACTGTCTTCATTCTTTGAAGGAAAGCAAATGTTGTAGCCATTGTGGGCCAGTCTAGCGCGGTTGTAATAGTTTCTGCTGCTCTGCATCGGACCAGTCGATGGCATATAATATAAGTATGAAGAGTAGCTTCACGCTTAGTTTCAGAGATATTGGTTTCCTCTGATGCCCTGCACATGGTGTGGTTTGTATCCGTGTCAGTAACGATAACTTTCTGAGCATGAATGTTTCATGAATGTTTTCGGAAAAATATAATTTACATTTAGAATAACGTGTTTTGTTTAAAAATGTCCTTTGATATTTAGATCAAACGATTAACGAAAAAACAGAGTTTGTTCAATGATTTTGAGTAAAAGTACCCATGCACTCGCTGGAGCTTTAGAGACAAACAACATTGAGACAATGAAGCTTGGCGCGTAGAACCTTTCAGTAAAGGTGTGGTGCCTTCATCTGTCACAGGTAATGGAACATGAGAAAAACACTAAAATAAAGTCAGCGGGCCGTATTGCATTACCATTATTTGCAGCACTGATGAACAGAGTTACCAAATGAACTGTATTCATATCTGTAGTAGATAACTGAGTTGTACAGACGAAACCAGGTCAATATTTATTGCTGCAAACCCAAGAACGATTCTGTCATCAACAGTTTCTTTCCAGCAGTAACAGGCACGCTTTTTGGCTGACCTCCTAGCCTGTAACATAAACGTTGATACACAGAGCAAAGAGAAACCCCGTGCAGCTTCCTACAAAACAATGCTGGTGCGGTCATCAGCTTGAGATAAGGAACTAAGAAAATGACAGTTTTTGGTGAATTGGACAGATGGTGGTCATTCGCCTGTGGGACGTACTTGGGCTTCAAGACAGGTATTCCTCTTATATTCATTGTTTTCTTGCGGTTGCCAGTCTTCATGACAATAATCTGTATAAAGACGTCGATTTATGATGTCATGACTATCATGTCATGGCGTTTCTGCATTAACAAACTGTATGGTAAGGTAACGCAGAGAATATTTTCCCCCAAATGTGTACTTCTTATGTCAGATCCGCAACAATGTACCAAGCTTGCATATTTTTCTGGCAGCACTGCATGGCATGCATACAAGTCTTCGTACAGACATAGTCAATTTTTTGTTTCAATTTAAAAGGCGTAGCAAGTGTAAACAATGCTAGATCGGCGACAGCTAATTACTGAAATTCTGCTGACGAGAAACGAGGTGCAGTTCGATACATCTATATTTATTTGAACACAGCTGCGGCTGAGGCATGGACCACTGGAGCGTTGTGTATGATTACGCATAGGCGGATCCAAGATTGTGAAAGGAGGGGGGGGGGGTTCCAGGCTGTAATCATCCACTTAACGGCGGTCGATGGGCTAGTCCAGTGCACCTATAGATATAGGATTTAAAAAAGGGGGGGGGCGGTGACTGTAGACTGTAAATTATCAGTCGCTTGGCGGGGGTGGGGGCTATTTTAGTATACCTTTATAGGACCCTCAAAAATAAGGTCTTGACTCTACACTTACAGCCACTGGGGGTGGGGTGCGGGGAGGGAGTTTACAGGGGCTATTTTTGTGCATCCATACCCATATATGATTTTCAACTAAACTCCCTCCTCTGGACACGTTTACGCTCAAGTTATTCGTCGTAACTCAGGATCTTGACAAAAATCCAGTTGAATACATTGGCATATATTCATGAATCACTACGTTTCAGGAAGAACCATCTGTGGTGCGTGTTAGGCACGCCATAAAATACCTCTCCGACATTCCAGTTTGGTACAGACAAGTAGGACATTGGTTATCAGATATTATTATCAAATATTTGTTATGTCCTGCGACTTCACCGCGAACACCTGGAGTGTCACCTTGCTGTGCGGCCATCAAATTACTGCAGATTTACTGGTGACGTGCGGGACGGGCCGAGGCAGCATTAAAAAAGGACATGCTATCACCAACCATCACCAGCCACATAACGAATAGATTTCAGGTGTTTTGTTACGTTAAAAGCATCATATTAGAACACAGTCCTTGATCGTAGATCTCAATAAACATACACAACAAAGCCATATTTTAACGCCAGTTCATTAGAGATGGGAGATACGCTCCCTCCAAACGTTTTTCTTCACCGGGCTTGTTTCTGGCAGTTAGCGATCACGTTGATAACACTCAACACCAACGGGAGAGAAATTACAGCTGAATAGCTTTAAGATAGCAAAATTGTCGTAATATTTTGACAAAAGGGGACCTCACACCAACAAACCACGTCCAACCTCCTGACATTCTTTTATTGCCGACAGACACGATAGTAGGAAAGGCCATATTAAAACTCGTAAAACTACTCTCTGTAACCTAGTTCAAAGCCAAAATTTCGTTCTGCTTCTTGGTCAAAACGATGTGCGACCCACGGTAGATCGTAAAACATCGAATACAATTGTTCTCCGCCATACGAAGTTCGGGCAAATTCGGAAAATTTAACGCCAGGACTTCGGCACCTTGCGAGGAGACGTCGGGGTAAAAAACACCACCCGGGGGACTGCCTTATTTTACAAGTGGGTGGAGCAGTTTAGCCAACCCACACAGTCCGGTAACCTTATATTGCCTATCAATTAAAACCGAGGATTGCTCAGCCAACCTAAACCATTTAGAATTCTCCTCGATACCCAAAATTACACCGAAGTCCAGCAGTACATACGGGATTTGAGCATAAGGCGCTCCGGCCCTGAATAGCAGGAAAGTTATTACTGTATTGACTTTTTGTTTATCTCAGCAGGTTCATCCCAGCTGATAACACAGGTTACGTGCATCGTAAAATCTTAATTTGGTCATTAAGTGACCCTAAAATTCAACAACATTGTTAGCAAGTCATAAACGGAATCTTGAGTAATTTTCTCTGTTGGACATTTGAAAAGTTTCTTTTCAATGACATCTGGGTTGGGAAGCTCGCTGATGATTTGACAACGGATTTAATGACGTTCAAACTACTTTGCCAAATACGGAAAAAATGCGTTGCTTAACTTAAGGAGGTATTGAATGAATACCTATTTGAACTAAAAGCTGAAAATTAATCTTATAATATGTTTAACATGATAGCCTTATTTTAAATAAACAAATAAACAAAATATATAAATAAAAAAGTTAATAAAATAAATAAATAATTATATAAGTAAATATATGCATTCATACAGACAGACAGACAGACAGACAGACAGACAGACAGCCATCCATCCATCCATCCATCCATCCATCCATTCAATTTATATCGTTATATAAATTCAATTGATTCGAAATGTGTTACACTTACAAAGATATACTGGTAAGAGAAAATACGGAATCACATGTTGTCTTATGCCAGTGGCAATGTTTGATACAGAGCATGGACAAACGATGCCAGCAGGTTTTCATGCAAGGTCAGTGGTGTTTACACTTTCGACTGTTATGTCAGTGGCTCTGTCTAATGTACGTGCATTATTAGTGTAAGCATAGGCGTATAAGCCGGGGGGTCAGGGGGAGGGGGGAAGTTGCCCCCCCCCCCAGCTTCGGGCAAAATTGCTCAGAATTCGGGCAAAAACGCCCCAATTTTTTTTTTGCTCCTCGGTTATTTTTGGTGGTCATCCATTGATTTTTCGGGCAAGAAGGTCACTGCCCCTCTAACTCCGAGGGTGCTCATACGCCTATGAGTGTAAGTATATGGTCCTAGTGATAAATATTGTTTGATTCGTCAGAGATCCCATATTCTTTCAGTATATTATTCAAGTATCAAACAGGAGTCCATCCCCTGCTGTAGACGAATGAGACAATCTAACGTGTTGTTACTTCTCTGTCCGCTTCCCAAATATATCTGACAAGTCCTAGAATACACAGTGGAAGACAGAATATCAACCACAGAGTAACAACTATATGTTTCACAGTTATATCATAATCTACGGAATGATGATTAAAACATATGATATCATGATGAATCGAATATTATAAAAATATCAGTTTTACAAGTTTATTGGTGAATGGTCTATTGTAATTATGTACAGTCTAATGAAGACAATTTGTACATTTTACTCCTACGACACAAATATACATTTAGGTACATACACTGATGTCCAAAAGAAAATATATACCAAGATTTTCAGAGACGACTGATGAAGAAATAAACAAATGTTGGCTGCTTTCAGAGATACTTATTCATCGTGTTGTTTCATCATGACGCAAACCAAATAAAATTCCGCGAAGGTAGGTACTTTTTTTGATGTACAGTGATATACAGATACGGGTGGGAATAGAGTCAACTGCAATTGTCAAATATGGTCGGTAAAAGTACATTTATAAATCGTTGCCTATACGTGACGGATTCACATTGAGATTGTTAACAGAAACATGCATATTTCCGGCAACAGGATCACCAGTTACCAGTGAAAACAGTGACATCAATAGGTTAGGTTATTTACGAACGAGAGTAAACCCTTTTGTCGGTAAAATAGATATTCAGTCTGGAAAGCTTTTCTCTCAAATTGTTGTTATAGCTTAGGCTTTAATGTATATTTAGTTTGATTCTCAGTTTTGCGAATAAATAGTGTATGCTTTGTGAAATAATAGGGTGTTAGCGCCTAAATTTTCCGTAAGTGCAGCTTATTCTGTACAAAGAACTAGTGACGCCTTAGTGAGCTCTGAACTCGAAAATGGGTGTCTTACAGACATCTTTATGGTTTATGAGATATCAGTGTACCTATAAATTAATACCGAATGAAATCCAACAGAATGGACACAGCGCTCAGTTCATGAGTGTAGTTCAACTTATGTTCAAAATCAATATGCAGTAGAGAAAACATTTCAGAAACTGAAGTCAGTCTATCGATGCGAATTGGTAGGCGTCAGTTAAAGCCAATGTCAAGAAACCTTGAGCATCCTGGTTTTGGACGATCGCCGATATGCATCAGTGTAATACAGACAGTGTGAACAAGCTGTCCTCGGAGATTTCGAACTCTCAACTAATAAAGTGTAAGACTGACGCTCATCCGCTGTACTATTCCACTCATCAATTAAACAAATGTATTATGTCAGCTTATTCCCTTTATCGAGATTAACGAACAGTTCTTTACTAATTCATCCAGTTCAGGGAATGTAAACAGATCGCTTCGATGTGTTGGAAAACACTATGTTTATACAATAAAATTGTGCAATAATGTTAGTATTCATTATCGACCAAAATATAGATTTTGAATAATAGTTATTATTAATATATAATCTGTGTTCATTGCTTTAATGCATTTGGATGAATCCCTAGTGTATGTTAGTATTTATTCAAGGACATTTAAGAGAAATATAAATCACAGGCCAAATATAACGAATACAGGCCTGTAAACTGTAATGTGCACATCTTCCCAAAATAAAACGAAATTCGTTTTAAAGTTAATGTTGGATACATGCTCTCGAACGCTTAAATAGGTCTGGTACTATATGTGCGAAATAAATAACATAAACTGTAAATCATATATTGTAAAAGTGTATGCCTAATTAAATAATGCCGTATACTCTTAGTCCCGGCAGATGCAGACGGATGTATTTTCTACTTTCAACTAGAAAAGCTTATGATTATTCTTTCGGTAAGTCCGGAATGTATTTTTTCTATTATTTGGCAAAAGGGTCCCAAAATAAACAAGGCTATTCAAGAGGCTGTAAAACCAACAAACATGCTATATCTGTTGTGTATTATTCCTAGTATGTGTATAATTTTATGTATGTATATATATATATATACATATAGTTCCATAAGTTGTCTGTCCAAGTATCCAACTTTAATGCATGATGCATCTTAATGCATTTTCGGTGGTTGTCAAACTGAAGTGTGTCAATTCACAGCAGGATACGCTTAGTTCCTTATTTGCTATTCAATGACCTTCATCAGAATGGCCAAAATGCTGAATCCAGGGAACATAAAATCGACTTCCCCCTGCGTCCCTGTAGGGTCAGTTTTATGGGTTTGCCTACAGACCGCCACGATTATCTTTATGCTCTTAGGAATAACCACGTTTGGCAGTAAAATCGTTCCTCAATTTGTAAATCAATTCACTGTTTATTGCATGTCAAGCCAACCACGACAGTTTTATCTAATTGATTTAGTAAGAACTTGTTTATTTCGTGGTGGGTAGTATTCTTTGTTTTCAGACTGATAATTAGTGTCGTCCATTTCTATAAGATACACACATGTTCCTGTTCAACTAACTGTACAGAGAGTAAGACTTGGAACTCTTATTTAAATTATTTTCACTTTCGTTCTGCGGCGTGTCTTGCAAGTACAGATACATTGTTCAGTGATATTGTTGCATGATAAATACAGGTGCAAGGAAATGAAATCCGTCCATAACATGTAAATGGTTGCAGAAGAATGAATATACAAAGGCAGACTGGACATAGTAATAGCTTTGTAGATGTAGTTCGTTATTCAGTTGGAAATTGGTTTTCGAATTGATGATAAACATGTATACATTCGTAAAAATCTGTGGAACAAGAAATTGATCACGACGTTTGTAGTTATGAAATCAGCAGCATTTAGTATTGATAAAAATTTAATCAAGTAACTTGATAACGTAAAGCATTGCAGATGTACATAGAACGCTTAGTAAGAGAAATCTCCTCAAATGCACAACACTATGCTTATAGCCCACAAGAACATGTGAGCGAATTTTGCGAATAACAGGTTTCTCATAAGTTCCTTTCATTAATTTGTGACAGTCCAGCGCATCCAAATCACCATAACGCTAACGATAGAAGAAATCCCAGTGCATGGTCCAACGATAGAAGAATTCCCAGGGCATGGTTCAGCTTTTGAAGGAATATACAAAAAAAGTAGCGCAAATTCATCTGCCAAACTTCCGTCATACTAGGTTTTGAATTAAAGGAAATTTTAGTTGATTACAGTCTCGTTTCACAACTGAAGTTGGGAAAACACACATTCACAATAGCTGAGTTACGTTAAGATGCAGCGAAACCTGACATGCTATTGACAATAGACTGGGTTCGGAAAGGTTAGCTTGTGATAGTTCGACATCGTGTCCTTGCGAACAGACATGTCATCAAAGGAAGGAACCGGCACGGTTTTAATACAAGTAATGGTATCACTGATGAAAGTTAAAGATTTCAAAGGAAATTTCATCTCGGTCAGCTGGCAGAATCAGCTACATCTTTAGGCTTCGTGTGTCATTCCACACGGCCACGCCAGCCTTGGCTCTCCGGTAAAGAGAATACTTTACATCGTCGGCCACCACGGTTCGTGCACAGCCCAATGATATTATTATGGCTTATCATAATTCACCAAGTTCTCTGACAAATGATGGGCTCGTGAGATGTTTCTGGCACCAGGATGACCAGACCTGAGCCCGCAGACATCAAGGTCATGGCAAAGGTCAAGGTCACACAAAAAGCGGTAGATCGAAAAACTTTGTGTATTCTTGTAGGCTCCTTCTAGAGACTCACTTCTAAAGTCCACAATTTCATTGTGGAATAGGCTAGCATAGACTTGCTTATATTGAACTAGACTGAATTAGGGATCCTAAATATTCCAGTCACGGATCGAAACTATAGAAAATTTATTTTAAATCTTAATGAACCTTTATACATTCTATAAGAATAACATTTTTGCAACCTCTTTTTCAAATGTTGTAATCAACAATATTAGCCTTTCAAATATAATAAGGAATGTGAGTATTGTTTTGTGTGAATTTAGTTTCACAGATATGTTATATATGGCAGAGCCAGACACGTCCACACTATTATCACTTTGTTCACCATTGCTCGAGAGACGTGTTGTTCTATTAGCAATAACCCCCCTGAGGCTGTGCGGTGTTGTCTTTCCTCATCATTTCCTGTATCCTAATCAGTATAATCAATACATGTACAAAACTACTACTGTATACAAAATACTATCCTCATGACAAATTGGAATAAAATATATTTTATCCATCTGGACCTGAGAAGATTGTTCACAGATGTACGCTTTTATCACTCCAGTGAGAAAACAATCAGCTTTTAGCAAATATTAAAGTGTTCGTGAAGATAAATAATGTTATAGGTGGTTGCTGTTATATTTTAGTTGACTTTCAGAACCTTCGAAGGATATACTGTGTCCAAAGTAAGCATGCTGACGTCTTCCAAACACTCTCACATATGCTTTTATTTTCGAAAAATAGGACATCACATCGCTGCGGCACCTTATGATCTACCGTGAAGAGGATTTCAGAGGTTGTTTTTCAGAAATGCACACTGCGTTTTGTACAATCAAAATACTTATCGGAGCATTCAAAAGTGATGAAAAATAATAGTCGTAATTAAAGCTGGCTACGTGCTCCCTAACGTTAAAATAGGTCTGGTTTAACATGTGTGAAATAAATAACATATACTGTAAATAATACATTGTAAAAGTTTTTGCTTAATTAAATATAACACCGTATCCCCTTAGTCCCGGCAGATGCAGACGTTCTACTTTCAAATAGCCAGTTCATTCCGAACCTTTCTCTGATGGTTTACCGATAAATATTCCGTCGAGTTCCGAATGTGAGCCGAATGCATTTACTTGCAAGTGTCACGTTTCCGAGGTTTTACGAATATTTTACTCTAAACACTTGATATGTGTTCAGACTATGAATTAAGAAGATGCTTGAACATACTTTTTGAAGTATCCCGACGCGTAAAACTAATTTGGTTTTTCAAAGAACAAATTGGCACAAAATAAATTTCTTTCTTCAAGTGTCCAGGAATACTAAGTCATGTACAAAGGTTTCACTAATTTTGTTTCGAATTGATCACAAGTTAACCAGTTGGCTAGTGTTTTACACTACCTGTTGACCCGTTCAAGCAGTGGCGCAACCAGGGGGGGGGGGGCTCCTTTTGAAAATCGAAGACTGAAAATTGCATAGTAAAGAGTTTTCGAACCCCGGAGGGGATTACAATTAT
>JAUELE010000019.1:29495-74058 GCA_031471655.1 Diodora aspera
TGGGACTGACATTTTGCATGTTGGACCCCCCCCCCCCCTTTCAAGTTGGACCCCCTTTCCAAAATCCTGGATCCGCCCCTGTAGAGTACCATAATTCCCTTGCTTCACAAAGAGTCAACAAGAGTGATCTTTTCCTTGGTTTGTGGTCGTTATATCCAAAGAAGTAATATGCGAATGCAAAGTTGTTCACTTCACTGCTAGCTATACCAAACATCCGACCTCGGAATGAATTCCTTCTAACCAAGAGCATCAATACACTTATTTTCAAAATCAAAACAAATGAAATAGATTGAAGTAATTTTTATTGTGATCTAAAACAATAAGGACTTTAAAACTGTTTCGTGTACAAGATCCATATGTGAGAAGCAATCGATAAGACAGCATGCTTATATTGTTATATGTCTCACATGAGCATTTCTTGGTAACGCCAAACGAGGTTTCCTGTTTGAAATGCATAGTCAGAATCAGTTTAATGTCGCTGTGTGTGTTAGTAGTTTTGGCAGTAAGTAATTGCAATTCTGTGCATAGACTATAGGGAGGAAGCAAGCCTCAGTAACTGATCTAAAATCTGTGTATATATTGTATATATATTGATTGAAGGACTAGGCAACTGTTGCGTTTCACAAGCAAAATAGATAGATACTTTTATAGAGAGACAATGAAACGGACACCAGTCGTCAATTTACTCCCATTGCAGGAACAACAAAGAAGGGATTCAATTCAATATTTCACTATTTGTCTGATTGTTTAAAGTGTGCTTCCACAAAATGACATTATTGATACTTTCCGACGAAAGTTGGTTTGTTGGTGTAATTCGTCAATAGCAACAACGTATACTGACATCCAAATGAAACTATGCCACTTCTTTCAGAGACGACTGCAGAATATACTCGGATAAATGTTGGCTTTTCAAGAGATATTTATTTAAAAGAGTGCTGTTTCATTGTGGTACAAACCAAATGAAACTCCACACAAGTAAGAACATTTTTGCTGAACAACAAAAATGTAATATTTGTTCGTTTCCTTTGGGTATTAGTACATATACATTAGTCAGTGCTTTGCCATAGACTTTCACCAATTCTCTGCAACGTAAATCTCATTCATTTGCCTTACATTTCTGAATCAGCTCGTATTAGCGAATCCAAATAAGAGAATCGGCGGGGCAGTAACATTCTGAAATGGTTCAACACCAACATCACACCACATGCCAGAACATAAAAGATAGTTAATTGTTTCTTAACCTACTTTGGAGCAACAAATTATGATGTCAAATAAACACCGTCAGAATGACAGTTTCATTAAGATGCGCCATCGGCTACTCATACCGTGTGCGTGTGTTTACGAGTATTTGCATTCAAGAACGCACGTGCGACTCCATCACAAGCTGAGGATCGTTGTAAAACCCAATGGGCTCTTGTTGCATCTTCAAAAGTAATTTTACAAACACCAGTTCAATAGAGTCTAGGCCAGATAAAAATCTGTTCTGGCTAATGTTCCTGTAAGTTTTATTGACAAGTGCAGGTGTTTCCGCCCTAGGACAAACTCCACTTCCCTGATTATGACGTTAAAATCTAAGTTCAGTCAAAATTTCAGTTTTCGAGATGCCGGTATCATTTGTAGCATGGGGACTAGCTGCCGGAGTAGAGATGAATACTCGATAAAGCGTACATATCTACAAGTCCTCACTGGGGAAGGATGTTTGCTTTTAGCTTTTTATGGTCCTCGCAACACCTGCATTACCTACATTACGATTTGGCCAGGAAAATGTGTTCACGGGAGGGCAATATTAATGACATATGAGTAATTGCTTTTTAGATAGCTTAGGAGCAAATGGCGTGGTTTAATTTGTCGAATCGGTCAATGTTGGAAAACAGTGTTTTGAGACCTTTGATCACTGTAGTAGCATTCCTGGACAGCAGATAAATAACTGGAAAAAAAGAAAAGAATATAACGTTGTAGGTCTAGAGGAATGGAAAATAATTATCTTAAAATTGGCATTTGAATATTTAAGTAGTTGATTATTCCAAACATTAAGAAGTTTCGAAATATCATAAACGCGTTTGATGTTCCTTTAAAACAAGATTAAGAATAAATAGAAGTTAATAGGCCAAAAACCAACTCTTCGCACAAATTATAATATGATTTTCAGATAACAACTCTGGAAATGGCACACCGCATCCTGGGACGTTATATCTAAAGAGTCGAGGTATTCTCTATTCTCATTCTTGTCGTAAAACACCATTTTAATAGGGTTCTATGTGCTTGATAAATGAAAGGCCAACATTGTTGATTACCACTATGTCATTGTGTTGACAACTGTTTACATAATGAATGTTCAAATTCATTGCAACAATAGCTCTTCGATAGCAACTATACAGAAAAGTTGGGAATATTGGTGATCATCGAAATATAACTTCTGATCCGTATGGTGTTACTAAATGGAAATGATATATGCGAACACAACTTGGTTGGTGTGAGATATGATGGCGCACTAGGTCGTTAAAGAGGTTGAGCGTCAAAGCAAAAATTACATTTTCAGCAAACGTCTATAATATCGGGTAGAACCGCCTCTGTTGGCCAGAGATGCACGATTGTTTCGAAGCATGTTTCAGATCAGTTGACCAATGTTGGTTTGGCTTATTCTGTACGACTCATTAATTAGAGCAACATCGAGTTAATTGAAGTGGTGGTTGAATTTTCACGTTGACGAACACACTTGCCAATGACGTCCCAAACGTGTTGCTGGAAAGGTCAGGCCAGAGTGGATGTTTGCTGCTAAATGGGGGACTTGGTCACGATCTTGGCACGCTGAGTAGGAGCAAACTGAGTCGTTGCTGCACACGCCATACAACGATAGTGCTGACCAGTGAACCTGCCATGGACAGTATAAAGGGCAGTTCGGCCAGCCCTGTCATTGTGATGCCAACTACACTATTAATGACCCACCCAAAGCATTGGACGGTATGACGGTAACGTCCATAAAACGTCCATTCTCAATTTTTGATTCCTTTGGATAAAGGAATGAAGGTTTACGCACGACGTAATGGCCGAAGGAATAGAATATATAAAAAATGTGCAGAGATAAGCACCGTTGTCCAAACAGTAAAATATCACCCAAACCACAATGTAATTATCACATTAGACTATCTCACAGCGTTTATATTGGTAATCGGCACTGGTAAGGTACCATAAACCAGTTCGACAAGGTTCTATGCGAGATGGGTCATACACATTCATTTCGTTTCAAACCTCAACATTAACTCAACCTAACGGGTTGGTCATGCACTCTGCATATACGAGTACTCAGGAAACAGTTTCTTCTGATGTTAAGTTAACGGAACCAGATCTGGATTGTTTTGCATAATTTGACAAAAGTGCTAGATCATGCATGCTGGGACATCACGCTCATCTTTACTCAAGCTTTGAAATGCTTTTTACCAAGATCCTGCAGGCTGCGACATCTCTCCCATCGTTGCCCATGCTTTTAAATTCTTTCACTTGTCATTGTCTACTGGATATTAACTTTGGGCTATGTTTTGATTGAGCTGAATGCATCAGTTTCTTCTTCAAAACAACTCCCTTTGGAAGTTAGTACTAGTAAAACCGATTCGGCGCTTCTCAAGAATATATAACTGTGTTTAAATATGGACGCTGGTATTTAAATTATTGATATCGAATAATGATAATAATAATAACAATAATATGATAATAATAATATTAACACTTTATTGTCCACGTATGTACAGGAAATTCTTTTTTCCCCCTTACGGGTAATTGTCGCCCCAGTGCGGCGCCAATACCCCTTTTCAGCTGGGCCGACTGGCACAACTGGAGTTACCTTGTCCAAGGGTACAACACAGCGCGCCACTAGTGGGAATCGAACCTGTGACCTAACCATCGTCGGATAACGAGTAGGATGTCTGTCACGGCTACCGCGACTCTATGTTTGATATATTCGATTTCTTAAGATTAATATAAGTAATGTTGAATAAATCTAAAATGAAATAATCTCAAATCTACCTGTCTATGCCTGATGTGATATACGTTCTTGCATGGTTATGGTTGAACATTCGGCAGCATATTGCTTCACAGGTTAGTCTATTGGCCAACAATCTATACTGACGCCACGATAGTGGATACAGAGAAAAATGATTACAACCTTTACCAACTCCTGTTTTGTTTGTCACTGTTCATCAAACATATTCTTACTGTATGGACTTTCATTTGGTTTGCATCATGATGAAACGACGCTCTTATTGTTTGTTTTCTTCCGTCGTCTCTGAAAGTCCTGACATAGTTTCTGCTAGACGCCAGTATACATGTATGCCAGCATTGTTGTTCACTGATCTATGGAAAAAGTAATACTATCTCCAACAATATAACTGTTGTGTGAGCAAAGAACAATCAAACTCTTAATGTATAGTCATCTTGCATGTTGAGCAACCACAATGACTATTTGTTTATAAGACGTAAGTAAATCAGCAAGGCACTTGTTTCAGCTTAGTGTCTTTACAACACTGTGTGACCAATACAGTTTTCATGCACCCTCATTCTACAAAAATTAAAATATGTGAGATAATTATTTGTATGTTGCTGTACGCGATCGTCTTCTTTACAAGCTTGGACAGGATCATTCTATGCTGGGCTGGAGTAGGACTGTCATCATCCATCCTTTTTCCTTGCGCAACCGTATTAAAATTATTTTATATACAGTATAATATATATATGGAACACTTCCTTAAAATGTTAAACTTTTATAGAATGCCTCTGCAATCAAATGCATGACATAAATAAATTGTTGCGCAGACATTACAACACAAACTACAAAAAGCATGTTTTCCACCATTTACTCGAACATGAAAATATACTCTTAAAACAAAGTAGAGGATATTGAAATTGCAAGGTAAATAACAAACTAATGATAATAATAATTGGTCCCAAACTAATTGTATCCATAGGATGCTCTGGCTAACAAGGAGCCCTCATGATCTTTTCCCCATTACAAAAATGTCTGGAACATCTGGGCCGACGTGTGCGTCAACGTGAAAGGCCACCAACCAAGCTAGATGGACTTGGCCAGGCGTTGGTGGAAGAATGGTACGCACGATGCCTCAACGAATCAATGAGTGTTTGGGCCAACAATGGGGGCATTAGGCACTATTGACACAAAAACTTTTAATTTCCGTTTCTTACCCATTCCTTCTTCCAGGGACCATGACAGGAAGAGAAACTGTTTAGGTAATGAAATATCGGGTGAATTGTTTACTAAATTCCTTCTTTGTAAAGAAACAATTAGTTTTGGACCAATTATTGTTATCATTAGTTTGTTATTGACTTTGCAATTTCAATATCCCCTACTTTTTAAGAGTATATGTTAATGTGTCCTGCACCACTTCAGTAAGCTAATCTTTGGTTACGTCCCGGTGCAACACACGATTGCCAATGATGTCAAGGTATTGGATAGGACTGCTTATCTGTTCTGTATTGTGACCAATGGTCCCTACCAGATTGACTTGCTGCTGGTAATGCAATTGGTAAAGTGACTGATGTGGTACTGGGGTGAGGACCGCACCGGGTGACACCATCACAGGGGTGACACCCAGTTGACTGTCTCTTAATTTTGGCAAATTAAAGGATTAAGGGTGTCATTTTAAGTGAAACTTGTTTTGTGTGTTTGTTTCAAATTTTACTTTGGCTCGGTAATGGTTCAAGAAACGGGGTGAGGGTGACACCATGAGTTGCCGCACCGAGTGACACCAGGCCTAGTTGTCACTGAATACAACTACATCTTACTGTAGACTAGTGAGTTGCCAGGATGATATAGGTGTACGATTGTTTCAATATATCTACAGGGAGATAATGAGAAGTATTAATTGTATCATCAATGCCTACATATTCGTTTCTCAAGCAGCTCTTGTCATAGAGTACGATCAGGCTCTGTTCCCTGACTCAGTGTATTGGCCAGATTCTAACGTATAACATATATAATCAATTCCAGTACTAAGGCTTTGTATTAGTGACGATGTTTGATGTTGAGACGACATACTTGCAACGTTTGGAATAACAAACGCCACAGGCCCTTATACCTATCAGAGCTCATCATAATGTTATGACAGGAATACGTTGTTTTACCAGCGGCAGTAAGATCCAATTATACTGACGTTCACAAGAAAGGACACAGAGAGAAATTCTTACAGTCTTTACCAACTCCTGGTGTTGTGCCACTGTTCATAAGAAGTTTTTTTTACTTTCGTGGACTTTTATTTGGTTCGCAACATGCTGCAACAACACTCTCTTGAATAAATATATCTGAAAATCGCGAGCATTATTTTGTTTGTTTTCCTTCAGTCGTCTGGTTTTTGTTTCTTATGGACATCAGCATAGATTTTGACAAACGTAACTTATGGTGGATAAGAAGTTCTGGATTCGTTGGTTATGGCTTCTGTTCCACAGAGCGATCTTAGATTGTTAACTCGAAAGATCGACTCGCGATGTCCGAGGTATACAGTTTTTATTCCATTTTTGAAGGTGGTTTTAAACCAGCACGGAATTACATGCTCAGAGTACACCAAGATGGACTTGGCATGTCCTATATACAGTTACCATCCCATTCGTCAAAGAAGTTTTAACCAGCACAGAATAACATAAAGAATACACCAAAATCGTTTTTCGAATGCATGGTAGAACGAGAAAAAAGGTTTCAAAAAATAGATCTTGAAATCAAAACCTGGAACCTCAGATTGATCAGAAAAAATGTTCATTAACTTTATTATTGTGAAATGTTGTATTATACCAACCTATACTGACGTCCAAAAGTAAGTATACCAAATAATTTCAATCATTTTCCCTTACGTCTTTATGCCATAGTTGATCTAGAGGATGTTTGGATTTTGTTGAGTGTAATTTGATTGACATCATCTCATTGTTAAACCTTCCAAGTCTTGAAGGGATATTTGTTATATATCCAACGCATTTGTGAATTTATTCATGAGTCTCTCAAAATATTGGTGTACTTTCTTTTGGACGTCAGTAGCCTATATATTGAAATTGCCATTATTTTAGTTGTCAGGAAATGAATTGATTTCCATGTATTATAGTTTATCTCTATCACATTTCGGTTACCTGAAATATTTAATTAAATTTCAGTTTGTGAAACTGGGAGATTATATATGCCTACATACAAATGCTACTATTTCAAAGACGAGGATAAAGTTATCATGTGAAGTTTTATAGCACCAGCGTGTATTAGAACTAAGCTTTGTTGACTGACGTGGGTCTGACTTTTGGCAGTCCAGTAATATGATATTGGTATTTAGCTTGGTCTCTGGTCTGACATGTCTTCACGTTATCAGACATCTATCAATCACTGTATTTAGATTTACAATCCGGTCAATGGTTTGTTACCAACCGAGTCACCATGCCAAGGCCAGTTTATGATTATATTAATATTTATCCATATTGTTTTGGTAAATTTGAACCGGAGAATGTAATAAAACATTACCTTCTGATATGACATTTTTTTCAGGGTCTTTATCTGAACCAGTGGTTACGACGTGGGCAGTACCGTCTTAAGTGCAGCGGAAAGGCCCAAGGGGACGAACAGGTAAATAGGGCGGTGATTTTTTGGTTGGGGGGCGGCTGGATGGCATCAGAAACAAAGAACTGTGTTTCTGCTTTTATAAAATGTATATAATCAAGTGTAAGTCAGGAACACTTCAGGAACACCAATGCTTTGCAACGAATAAAGACAAAGAGGAGACAGTTTCGAACGTACTGATCTAGATGACTTGAGCAAATATAGTCATATAAATATGTGTTTGACGTAAACGGGTTCGAATCTCCAATAAAACTCATAATCTTTGTAATTGCATTTGTAAAGCAGATTTAACTTCTAACAAAACAAATATTTTTAAAATGTGTTCAAACGGACGTTGCTGTCGGCTTCAAGTCTTTGTCACGTGATATTAAAACGTGCAATTCAAATGGCATACAACATGGAGCCAAGCTACAGCGTCACTCTCTAACTGTCCAAAAAGAATGGGCTGCACCCTTATCAATATGCAAAATAAATGTCTGTGCATCCGTACACAGGTATATTGACCCACCATGTAACTCTAAAAGAGAAACGAAACTATATTACAATCGAGAATATTGAATTGGTATTGGGGTAAAAAGCTTGTGCATTCATGTGTTGTTCTGCAGCTTTTAAGTCCATATAATGCAGATGCCCTAGTTTGCAACTTTTAGCCTCAGGCAGAACACTATTGAGCACAACCACTTGCAGGTGTGGAATCTCACGGCACCAGGTCTCGTGTCCCTCTGGCTGCATATCAAACCACATGGGGTGGGGGGAGACAATGCAAACTAAACAATGTATATATAAGGGATTGGTGCAGGCGTATCCTGTGTCCATAAATGGCATCGGTTTAATAGTATACAATTTTGTAATAAAAGCATATGTATATATAAATCCAACGAAATCAAGATAAATGACAAAATGTGGATCTGAAAATTTACGAAAAGTGATTATATCACTCTTGATGAATATAAACTGGAACTATCTGATCGCCTATCTGAACAGTGTGACTAAAACTGTATTGGATTTTTCAGTAGAGTATTATAAGTATTAAGGGATTTATTGATCTAGTTTAGATACAACTAAATGACAGTTGGTATGTAAATTCGACGTAAAGAGCAATCAATAATAGACACCAATAGCTGAAGCTATAAAACACTTTACATCTGTCGACAGACATTCAATCTCTGTGTTTAACCATATGTCTACATATTACATTCAAGTAGAAAGTGTGAGATTCTCGGAACCCATTTCGTGAAATGCGATATGGCAATTTTTGGTGGTCAATAGGTGGTGTATAAGGACTTGGTTGCATAGACTCATCAATTTCAATCAGTTCTTAAACGCTTCTAATGGTTATTGAGTGATAGTTTCGAGATAAATCGTACATCGTCGGATTTATCTTACCTATGGAATCCATGTGTATCTTCATAACGAGTGCTGGATTTACGTAGTGTGTAACGTGGTCAAAATTTGAATACATGTTCTGGTTTTTGAAATTTTAAACATGCGCATATCAATATATAGTTTGGAGAATGAAGTATTCATATAACACACTATATTTTGGAATATACAGTATCCGTATAACATACGATTTTGTGATGTGATATATTCATATAACAATTAAAATTGTGATGTGAAAACTGGATATATCTTCTTGCTGAAATATATATACATGTATGTGTGTAACATAGTCTGTTGTACATAAAATATATGCGTGTGCTGGAATATATACATATGGGAAATTACTACTTATTTGTAATCTGAAATTTGCATATATCCCAATGCTAATTTATAATAAATAGCTAAGGATAGAAAACGGACAAATATAGACATACTTACCTTTAACTTTATTTTATTTCATCCATAAATAGTATAGAGAGAAAGTAGAAATAGATATATTTCGTTTTCAACCGCTGGTCAAACGTCTATGTTCGCCTTGAAGAAAGCATTTGCAAAATCGGTGAATGCACATAGGATTTTCAGAAAACGTTTGCTGGAAAGACAGTAATTATCTTGGACATAAATCATAGAAACATATCGTTTGCATTTCGCAAATTTACTGGGGCAAAGTAAGTTAGATAAATTGTTTGTACTGTCGTGTTTGTATAAGTCATATTTCGGCCGAAAAACGTTTATAATAATCCAAGCGAACACATTTGTTTAGGAATGATGTAAATTATTGTTTAATTTTTCTTTTTAGAATTAACATTTTGAGAAACATTTTAGAAATAACTAAAAATAAATTCAGTTTGTTCGAATTACTTATATGTTCACATCTATAATTAATCTCGGTGATTATGGTTTCAAACAATCGTTACTAAAACGTAAATTGTATTATTCAACAATTTAGAAACGCTATTTAGTATTATTTAACGCATGCTCATATTTACGATTATAGACTGTGAGAATAATAATATATAAGTTTAAATATAAGAGCTGTATTTTTCAGTGTCTGTATTAATTAGATATATGATTTACAAGAGGAATTGACAGCAGAACGTTTCTTTAACCTCTTTAAAATCTTTCGTTGACATATATTATTTGCGAAGGTAATTTCTTTGCACTATAAGTAGAATTGTTCAATTTAAAATGTGTTTGGACGGAAGATCTGTATGCCGTAATAATAAACGACGATATATTAACTTTACGATATCCTTTCACGTCTTTTAAATCGTCTTAAAATTAATCACCCTTTTAAACTTGATTCCAACATGGTTTTGTATTAATAACCGTTTTAAATTTGATTCCAAAATGGTTCTATATGTCGGGCTCAACTTTTACAGATTTTAACATTAGTCACAAAATTAAATCTATAATTGTCATTAATTCCCAATCTGACAAATCAAAATATGTGAATAAACGTCCATCATGCCATCTATCCAAAATATATTGTAATTGTTGATTTGAAATATAGGAATCGACTAAAATCACATCGCTGTTATATTGACATTTTAATTCTAATTAAATTACTTCAAATGAGGAAAATATCTAAGAAGAAGAAGAAATTTATCTAAGTTTAACTTAACTCAATAAATAAATATTGACTCAATATTTAATATATGTCTTTAAGGAATTCTGATTCTTTAACGAATTCAGATTTAATCTTAAATGATTGTTAATTTAAAGAGAATAAATTATCAAAGAAAAATACATTTCAGGGCCTGTTTTAAAAGGCTTTTCAAAATTGTAAATAATTGTTTAAATACAAAAATAATACAGTTTTAAATCTCAAATAATGCGTTATTCGCGAGAAGCACCTACCTCGTATGGACGCACTCGTTAAGACCAGGTGCCTGAAAATGTCCCCGTTTTATCTTAAAATCATTTCGCGTCCCTCGCACATGTCAACATTCTGTCCCCAAAATGAAATAATACCAATGAGAAAGGCGGTAGCCTGTTTTTAGTTCCGCAAGCTCGGTTTTGGGGATCCACTCTATTATTTGGGTCGGGACGTGTGTTTTGTAGGAAGAGCTTCGGGAAATATGATATAGGGGAAATACCAACCATCTCGAAAACAAATACCATTGTTTTGGAAATGGAGTCGAGAGCCTATTTTTCTCGCGTAGATGACTGGTCACGATGCTTTAAGAGTTCAAATTGTTTTCGCGTGATAATATGCAGAAATGATAGATGACAATATTGGAAAATTAATCGAAGAGCGAGGTCAGAATGGACATACCTTACCCCGACTATATCCTTGGTAATGGAAGTCACAAATACACTAAATCAACGCGGCGTTCGTGGGTCTAACCACAAGGTTCGCTGTCATCATAATTTCTACTTTCTCTCCATCTTCACCCTTCATCCTTGCACTGTCACTCCAGAGGGAAGCTTTGGAGGAAGCCATTTTGTTGATTTTATATCGCCGGCAGTTAAGGGGCGGGTCGTTTGGTAAGCTCCGCCCACTATGACCTATGTTCTGTTATGCAGCTATCCCATACCAGCGTCTACAGCTCCTGTAGACCGTTTGATCTTCTTAGAGAGGGTTGAGCGAGCCATTCTCACTACAGCCCCAGAAATACAGTTTCAAGGATCACTCTTGTTATTTTGCCGGTAAGTTGTGACCATTTTCACAATATATACACCTCCTGATTTCTTTGTTTTAGCACCCGAGAGGTCAGGCCAGCAACTAACTGTTATGCTTCGATTTTGACATTCATAATCGCGACTCGCGTTTATGGTAACTTTTATGTGTCGTTTATGTACGCTTTTCCACAATTTGGGAGCTATGGGTCCCGGTCTGGGGATTTTCATGGCACCCGGGTAACCATACACTTCGCCAGCCCGGCCTCATGTGAAACTCTCACTAATCGATTTAATTCACACGCTGCTTAATAACGTTAACATAAAGCTATAAAATTTAGTTTCATTTTGAAAGGAGTGATGTCTTATTGATAACTTCACCATTCCGTTTACACAGATCTGTGGCAATAATATCCATTATATTACCTATATAATTTGCAATAATACGGCCATAACCAGTCTTTAGTAGTTAACTTCTAAATTGAGCTCTTGGGGGATATTGTAAAACATATGTTATGACATTTCTCTGCTTGATATGTATCCCCCCGATTCTCAGGTTATCGCTTAGGTTATTGGCGTTCTGGTGACAATATTTCTCAAATAAATTCAGCATTAAATCTCGTTCACACAGCTGATCATCAGCACATGTCCAACATCACCTTCTCATTCAAATATTTTGCGGCCAATTTTATTCTTATAAACTATCAAATATGTAACTGCTTTGAAAGTTTAAATGATGTAGTCTATTTGTATTTTATTTTCTGTTAATTGTTTTAATTATTGATTAAAGTTATTTCCAAACATTACTGAAGTTACTGCAATTAATCATATTATTTTTAAGATATCTCAAATAAACCCACGTTAGTTTAATAAAGGGAACTTATATTTTCTTGCAAATTTTATCATGATGTAGATAACTTAACATATTTTCTTGCAAATTTTATCAAGATGTAGAGAACGTAATATATTTTCTTGCAAATTTCATTAATTGTAGAGAACTTATATTTTCTTGCAAATTTCATCAAGATGTAGAGAACTTAATTTATTTTATTGCCAATTTAATCTAAATGTTGAGAACTTATATTTTCTTGCAAATTTAATCCAGGTGCAGACAACTTTTATTTTCTTGCAAATTTCATCAAGATGTAGAGAACATATATTTTCTTGCAAATTTCATCACTATGTTAAACTATTAATGTAACTTGTTAATTTGTATTAATTAGTAAATGCACATGATTCCTGTGGCAATAAAACAAGCTGTCTGAACCTCCTCGGAGTGTTGGCATATACTTAGCTTTCTACTATAAATTTTCTTGAGCCATAAATATGTTTGCTGACATAAATAATTATGTTGTAAAAACTTCTATCCCTTTTACGATTTAGCACATGACGCAGATTTAGATAACTGTGACAGTATGTTTGAAAATGACAGCATTTAGGTGTACTACAGCCAGAACATAAATTATTATTATATTATTATTATTATTGAAACGTATTATAAATCATAACAGATAGTTACTATAAATTGTCAGAGGAACTTATTTCGCCTTCGCATTGATATAATTATTGGAAATACATGCAAAGGATATTAAAATAGTAGAAAACTGTTGTTTATGATAAGTTTTAAAATTGACATATATCACAAAGGAAAAAGAAACTAAATATATGATGTTTTAATAGCAAACTGTACAAGCAAACCTATCGCAAATCATGCAAATAGATGTACATTACTGATATATTTGATTTGATTTTTGATATAGCACGAATCCGTTACTTCGTAAGAAATTGACGTGTTTCTAATGCGCT
Source organism: Diodora aspera (assembly GCA_031471655.1). Classification (NCBI taxonomy): domain Eukaryota; kingdom Metazoa; phylum Mollusca; class Gastropoda; order Lepetellida; family Fissurellidae; genus Diodora; species Diodora aspera. The sequence goes on from JAUELE010000019.1 coordinate 42,904, forward strand.
GATATTGAGGAAGATCTTCCCAAATATAGTATTAAAATATGCTGTTATACCCAGTCTTTGGTTACTCTGAATGAATCAATTGGACGTGGTTATTGAAGTATTACATATGCAAATATCACTGAATACTGACGAAATCTTTTGATAGGCAGTAATTAATGTTGTCATATAGATTCACGTTACGTATCAATTGCACTGGTTTGGGAGCCGTTGTGACCTGTGTGGAAGGGTTTTAATAAGTCAGGTCCCGTTAATAAATTAGAAAAATCTAATTACTAAACTGGACATGCAAACGAAATTACCTCGTATATTTGTTGTTGATTTCGCTTGTCAATTTTCTATTACAAAAGTACCAAAGCCTTGCCTGTTTTATTACTCCTTATTCCACGATCTTTCCCATATCGTTTTCTATATTTCATCTCGGTTCAACTCCATTATGGTCAATGACAGATTGTCCCGCATAGATAATCCATGAACCCCGTTATAACGCCGACTCCCTGTCTGGCCTTGGGTACCTCGAACCAGATACACTAAAATTCGATAAGAATTTGAGTGATACACATTTAGACTATATACACTTTACATAGTATCTGGTTTAGTATTAATTATTGGGGAAGTAAGCTTTCGTTATATTGAGGATATGAACGCATTTAATTAAGTCGAGGCACATGCATGATCTGGTCTCATCGTCCTTCCTTTCTCGTGTCCACCAATTAAGAGAAAGAAAAGAAACGAAGACAGTCTGAGGCGGCTTCTAAAACGCCACATCTGTACGGATCACGAGAATTAAATCCTCGAATCAGACTCGGGAGCGAAAAGATAAAAAACCGAGCTTTTATTTGCAATACTTAACCCCTTCATTAGTTCGAAAGATGGATTTTGTTGAGTATGCTTGAAACCGTTGCAGGAGCGTCCGCTCTTCACTTTCTTTGTTTCTGTTAAAACGGATATTTGATGTTCATCCTTCTCAACGAAAAGGAAACATAGAACATTAAAAAGGGAGTCTTGGGACTAAATCAGAATTTTATTATTCCTGATAATCCTTTATTACTGGAGAAATATGCTTTTAGAAGTAAACTGGCATAAGACCTTTCAGGCTGTCCTGTCATCACGCAAGCAGACAAACCTATTTCAGAAATTACACGTGAAATGTTAAGCAAAATAGGATTTAATAATAATATTTTCAGTTGTAATAATTATTATTTTATACATTTAAATACTATTGAAAAGTGTTATGGTAGCCGGGTTCGTTGCTTGCTGGTCTATTTGAACTTCGTTTTCACTCAATAATGAAAACTTACACGCACAGCGAGTTTTTCAGGAAACAGGATAAATAATAGATGAAACAGTACATCTCCTTGCTCAACCACTCATGGTTGCGTTATGTAAATAGAAAAACAAAGAACAAGAAACGTTCGAACGCAAAAACACTGACACATGATAAATTATTAATGCAACAACGGCGGAAAATTCCTATTCGAATACACGAACTAACTTTACTATGATTCTGTCATGAAGTCGCGTATATAGGATATTATATATCATAGTTTTATATTCTTTTTACATGAACATACGGTTTTGAGCGACACGTACATAAACACATTAGCGGTTATGAGCACAAAATAGCAGAATATATTCGTTTGTTTGAGGCTTTATTTAAATTATAACGGATTTATAGCCAACACGTATTTATTACTACCATTTGCAAACGATATTTGATTACATATATGTAACATAAACAAATTATGATAAATTTTAAGATAAATTAAACATACAACTTTGCTTTCAACGAATATTAACACCAGAATCCTTGGTTAATTTCCATATACAACAAACACATAAACAAAAAAATAAACAATGTTTAATAAAAATTAAGAATATCGTTACCTTATTATGTTGAAACTTTACCCCACACTTATGTCCATATACAAATGATAGTTTCCATGTAAACAGCGAGTTCCCTGCTATGGAAATGAATCTCTCATTACGTCGCTTTGAAACTACTGATAGTTAGAGTTTTGTCTGAACGAAATTATGAGTATTTTATGTTCCAAGACATTACACCTTTGAACCAGAGCCTTTATTACCACACACCATGTTACTATGACCTACTGAACTAAAGTTAATAATCCGAATGTTTATGTAATCGAAGGGGAAACACCGTCACGTGACGTTCTGTCATAACACGGCGCTGTCTGGCGCTAAATCAAAGCAGACAGTTCAGATCTAAGGGAGGTAACTCGTATGCGACATCACCTTTGGCTGGTTGGGTAATTTACATGACCGGGTCATTATATCATACACATACAGTCCGTCGTTGTTTATTGTTGCCATGGTGATGTGTTTATGATATCACGTGACCTCCCTGTCTGGCATAGCTTCAACGTAAGAAAAGTGAAGAAAAGGCGAAAAGAAGGTATGGCTAGACAAACGTGAAGATTCCATGCATGTCGAGGCATCTCTTGTAGACAAACTCGAGTGCATAGACTCGATCTTCCCTATTTCGTGAAATTATACGCTTAAAATTAGTTTATATTAAATAATTTACATAAGAAAACATGTAATGGTTAAGCCTTGTTTGTGTTTCTCAAACTTAGTTTTCACTTTTGACATAAACATTATGTTGATGAATGTCACCTTGGAAGTAACGAAACTCACATTAGATACCCATTCTCTTAAATAGTTTGCACAGAACCTTTCACAATCAAATAATTGTTTCCACAAGCCCAATATGTACAAACATTGTAAGGATAGGAAATAGGATAAGTAAAAGATGATTCTCCGTGAGCTAACAATCATTTCCAACCGTTTATAAGTCGACACTTGGGTGTTATTTATTTATAAACGAATCTATTTTGAGTTCTTTATTTATAACGATTCATTGAGATGAAATGCATGTGATAAATGAATAGTCTTCTCATAATCCTATCTACCATTTGTGAAAACTTTATCGTAAATAACGTAAACACTGCTCATTTATAACTAGAAACTAAGAACAACAATATAACGCTGAGTTTATGACTATCTATTAATTACCAATAGAAGTAGTTTAGTTTTTACTAGCATTAACAACATTTTCTGCATGCGCTGAAACATTATTCGCTTTTGGCGACCAAGGGCTAGTTGGAATTCAACATATTGTTTATTGCAAATGAGAAATGCTCAATTTTACTTGCAAGAATAAATAATAAAATTATAATAAGTAACAACACAATCCAGTCATAGTTTTGAATTCACTTTAAATATATCCATAAAACTTATTTTCAACATCAGTAAAAAATGTGCTCCATGCATGCACCGAATTCACATGACATACCCTTATAGTTATATGTTGCAAATGTCTTGTTGACAACGGCTATATCAGTATAGGCGGTGTAATAAATATATTTGTATCAATGCGATGGTAGAGTTATATATTACATGTATTTCTATGGAGCATGGGGAGAGAAGTTCACAATCAGGATAGGGTAGGAGCTATCTTGTGTACAAAGAAGACACACTTTTTCTCCGTATCAAAATGTCTATTGGGGAACCTTCCAAAACCTACTGTCTACTAAATTACGTCACTCTGTATCAACTTACCCTCTATTATTTGAATTTATAAAACAAATAAGTTGGCAACGTCAGTGAAAATTTCACCAAGATTTAAAACAGTTCTGTAGATAAATAAATTACATACGTTTTTGCGTGCAACAAGTGAAAATGTCTCGTCAAAGATGTTTGCAACATTAGAACTGTCCGGAAACAATACAAAGCGCACAAACGCAACACTCGCCGGTTTCAGCAGGGAAAGGTTGATCTTGGGTTAATGTTGCATGGCGGCGGTTGTTTTGTCTGCTTCAAGGCAGTCGGCTGTAAAACAGGATAAATTGGACTCCCCTCGTAGAAACCCGAGAAAACTACACCGTCGAGATGGTGGCAAAGATAGTGTTGTCACTCGGCGTGTATAGATACTTTAGAACCAGCAGTGTGCATAGTTTACATGGGTCAGACCTCACAAAGCATTTTCTGGCCAGAACTAAAGACGTGAACACCTGTGATAGATTACATCCGTAGATTCCTCAGAAAGTCTTTCTAGATAAGTTTGTCGATGTTACAATCTCACGTTTACCATAAACGGTTAAGATACACTAACAATAATTCATTATAAGTTTTAAAAGAGTTTGACAGAAGAGAATGATCTACAATGTATTTAGTTACATAAAAATTTACATGGGTGAAAAGTTATAACTCGTCACCAATATTCTGTGAAGCAAATTGACAGCAATATCAACTGATACTCCTCAACACCTGGATGGTCAATGAACTTTTGTCTTATTCATTTTAAATGTGATTAAAAACGCTTAGTTGGTTCCAGACAACAAAAGGCGTATACGCGTTTGTTGTACATATGCATTCGCATGTAATCTTTTAAACATACACAAGAAATCCATGCAAAGGTTCAGTGTCCAGTTATTTAATGTTAGTTACGATAGATTCAGAGATACATTAAAATACCTTAACACTGTTAATGGATTCAAAGAATCCAAATACAATGAAACATAAATGAATTCGTTCATGTCCATCAAAATACGAATGTGATAAATGTGGTGGTGAATAATAATGATAAAAATAATAATAATAATAATAATAATAATAATAATTCAAGAAATTATCCTGCAATAAATCAAGACTTGCTCTGTAACGATCAGATTTCAAAATTCATTCTCAGTGTACAAACGGCAGTTTTTAAAACAATATTTTACTATCTTGCAGGCTATAAACTCTTTTGAGCTCTCCTCTGACCTATGTCTATTACAATCATTCCAGTCCATCCTTAGTATGTAGTTGTCAGTCAAGAGGTTAGGGCACGGTTGTCGTTTATTCAACACTCTTCTCATTGGAGCTACATAATGGCAAAATTTCAAGGTTTAGTAACGTTAAATGGAATAAAACTCTGCTTTGATCTCTAGGAACGGGACAAATGTCAACAGACGCGTTTTTATACAACATATTCATGACGGTAGTACTGCAAGCTTTGAAGTTTTCACGGTAACATTTAAGCACAAAGAACTTTTCAACAACTTCGCACATACCACATCGATACAAAAAGAGCTGTTGAAAGACTCGCGCACTTCTAAAGGAGCTTCTGTCCAGCTATCAAGGGGGTACAGGCTAGGGGCTGTTGTCTCTCTTAGATTCATCATTCAAGGTGCGCACCTATCCACGGAAGGAGCCCCGGCAATAGAAATATCGATTTTTGATTGAACCCAACCACAGATCCCAGTTAATAGGACTTTGAACACATTCAGACTACAACAGGGATGAGTGAGACAGCTCATATGCCGTACATAGCTCGATAATGTACAAACACTCACTCTACAAATTTTCCTGGAACTTCAGCCATATTGTTTTTGCACAATTCCATAATGATTAGTCAGCCATGAAGGTCATTTGGTGCTTTTCGACCCAACGGCAGGTACTTCAATATCTCTGTAGGCGGCGCCTTTGATGTAGGTAGATGTACACCTTTAACTAGCGGGCAGTTCGATCAAGCGTGATGCGTGTCGTACTAGCCATACAATGATGGTAGATCACAGACACGATGGATGCAAATAATTCCTCATATAGTTATTAACTGATCTCGATTTAAAGTAAGCAATAGAGGAGTATAATGAAAAGTGTGGGACATGCATTTCTTGAATTCATTTAACTGATATGTGTACAGAAAAATGTAATATCTACTGAGTTTAGGAATATAAATATTACTAACAAATAGAAGCAGATTCTAAAAGTTCGACATGAAATGTATCAAAAGAAATAAACTAAGTATATTATGTATTTGTATATGTGTGTATCAAAAGAAGTAAAATGAGTATGTATTAGAAATATGGAACTTTACACGTACTGAAAAGTTTTCTGTTCAAAGAAGATTATTTTTGGAACTAGTCGAAAAACTGTTCATGATGAATATTTCACAAAGGGTTTATCATTCATCGCAAACACATTTTCTAAAAATGAAAGTTAAATACACCGTGACAACAATAAGGAAAACATCTAACAGTTGGTTGGAAGTTCAAAAATGTTCTGCAAAATGATCACTTCATCTTGGGCATATTCAGAAATGTCTTTCCAAACTGAATTGTAGGTCGATTTTGACATATTCAGAAAAAATACTTTCTTCAAAACAGAAATATGACTTGATCTTTGACATATTCAAAACTGTTTACTTACTTTAAAACTGAATTATAACTTCATCTTTGACATATTTTCATAATGTTTACTTCCTTCAATACTGAATTATAACTTGATCTTTGACATATTCAGAAATGTTTATTTACATCAATACTGAAATATAGCCTGATCTTTGCCATATTCAGAAATGTTTAATTCCTTCAATACTGAATTATAACTTGATCGTTGACATATTCAGAAATGTTTAATTCCATCAATACTGAAATATACATATACAAAGTTGTTTACTTTCTTCGATACTGAATTATAACTTGATCTTTGACATATTCAGAAGTGCTTACTTGCATCAAATCTCAAGTTGTCTCTTACCTGTAATATAACAAGCCGAAGTACGTGACGGAAAGGTTACTCAACCATATGTCTTACCGACCCTTCCAATTTAAACTGATATGGACAGGTGAAATACTTACGCCTTGGACATCAAAGGCGGCACCAGGTACAAATGTCCTTCAATTTACGTAATCTGTTAACTTAACGCACTGTCATGGTCCGGCAATGTTGTCTAATAAATAGCCAACACTTTGGAATTACCTATCTTAATAGAGTTGGCGATGCCTTAATTATTGGGCGGCGTCTAATAGGTAGCATAAACTTCTCGTGGAAATTATTTTATGGTACATGTCTTTCCTATTGTCCAGTTGCACCTGAGAACCTTACACTACCCACTTTAGGCTGACCAATTACCCCACGAGGCAAATGTCCACCCCGCTGGCGCAAGTCACTGACCCTAATTGAGAAAATGCAATTGATCTTACAAAGTGACCACCGCCCAAACACCACGGCAATTGTATAGCCGTTGAACTAATGAGATGTTCGGGGAAGGTTACACAGTGGTGGACACTAGGAACAGATTGACCAGTACGCTTGACCATTGTTGGACAAGTTGATGGGCGGAGAGCGTTTCATTGGAGAAGAATACGGCAATAAAATTTGGAAGTAAGCTAAGAAAACAGACATTGTTCCAGCGAAAGAAAACCTCGTCAGGTGTTTCCGATGATGAAATGGAAAGGTGAGCCATAAACCACCACATCTGGAGTCAATAAAAGAAAACAAAATTTTACCTTTGGCCACAAGAACAAGGAAATGATTCGCTCCCTCGGTATACAAAAATTCAGAGCTTTGAAGTTTAGTTTCAATGCAGCTGAACGAAACGCTATTTCTATACCCTTCAAACATCACAAACTAAGCATTTTAGCATTTTCGGGTTTTATACATCCAGAATCTTTTCACTAGAATTTGAATATATTATTAGTGTTTAACATATAATGAACTAAAAACATAAAATTGTAATATTGAATTGTTCGTCACATACATCAATGGAATATAGATTATTACAATATCGTGCAGGTGATTTTAATAGATTTCAATTCATAAGTAATTCAGGAAAGACCAATAAAGACAAGGTATTTCGCAGTACAAATGTCAAGGTAAAAACAAATACAGAATCTTACCTTAAATCAGTCATCGACGATTATTCGCTCGTTTGCAGGTTGTCTGCTCTGAGATATAAAAATCAGTTGGCAAGTAATAACTGGAACTTCCAAATAAACATACATCTTGGTACAGAGAGTCATAGTGTATTCCAACAATTCCAGCCTGTGTTAACCATATGCTCCCCAGAATTGAACCAAGACGACCAGTATGTTGCCATGGCTTTGCAGTTTAGAAACTGTCCATCTAGTGTTGTGCTGCCTTTAACTCCTTTACTTTGTGCGGACGTATTAAACCCTTCGTTTGGCCATAAGACATCCACTGATAGTTTTCATGTTCTTCCTAGTATTTTTCACAGGCGTCATAAGACAATAAAATTCTCATATTGTACACAATGAACCGTGTGCAGTGGACTATTTATATCGAAGTTCATAGTCGTTTTATATCGGAGTGAAACGATCCCTTACAGCCCAGCCGGGACCTATAGTATCAATATAAGAGATTAGGGATGCCAGTTTATGTCACTTTAGTAGGTAAACCTGATAGACTTAAATAGTCAGCCACCCACAAATAATGCACTGTTTATTCGTGAAATGTAAGACTTGGAAACATACGGCTTTGAGTCAGTGGTTATAGACTGTTATCCTACTGAATCTTTTATGTATTCAACTTGTCTCTGAGACAAAGTAACAAGACTTAACCAGAAGATGTGATGTGAATATTTCTTGTGAAGATACAGTCCTAACAAATATACTAATGTCACCGCTAAATGAAATTTGTTCTGGAATGTGATTTATGAGGCACCGGATGTGACAGTGGATTGTGGGAAGTCATCTGGTATTCTGAAGGAAGAACATATGTACCATAACAGAACACCAATTACTTTGCAAGCCACGACGAAACTACAGTACAGGGACAACAAAATTAAATTAATATTTTATAATTCAGAAAAATATCTTTATTGAATTTAAAACTATAACTTTAGATAATAATTCAGTTTTGTTGAGAAGACTTGATACAATTAAATGAAATTATAACTACTTTTTAATTGGTCTTCTGAAGTCGAGGGTTTTATAACATTAAAACGATTATTGTTGAATAATTATATTTGAACAGAAAGTCTAATGATGTTAGCGAAGATGAATATAAATAAAAACAAAATTATTACTTGAGGCTTTCCTCTATATCCCTCAACCACACTGGAATTAGACACACTGTCCGTAGTCTGGACAGCGGTCAAGATAAACAAACTCGGCAAGTCGTGGCTATATATCATGTCAGGGGTCAGATGACATGATATCATATAAAGGTGATAGGTTTGGCTGAGGAGAGCAAATGGTAAACCGCGTAGCCGAACTATACAAACAAATCTAGTTGTACAGAAGTATGTTCATGTAATACCGTCACTTATGAAGATACAACTAATTTTACTGACCTTTTAACTTGAAGGGGTTAACACCAGTGATATGAATAACCATCAGAAATTAGTGTATGTTTTTTAAAATGTTATTATTTTCATATTCTTTACAACGTTTTGTCTAAAATTATAATATAAACATAAATATAATCTAAATATTCCCTTGTGTGTAAATGTTAACAATACTACAAATTAAGTTATATATTCCGAAACACGTGTTATAATAATTATGTTTTTATGCCAACATTGCCAACTAAAGTGTGTGATTTCGTTGCAATGACTGAAAGTTATGATCAAGAGAGCTGGCTAACAGCGACAGGGTAAATTACAGTCAATTAGGTTGCAGCCTGTACTTTGTTTAGGTATCTTTAATAACATAGTTCTCGTCTAGTAGCATATTTTAAAAAATGTAAAGCAAAGTTGCGGGGTTGGTTTACGACGTGAGGGTACTATAAACGTGGTGAAGATGAAAATTTCAGGGCAAATTGTCGATTAAATTGGCACCTCCCACTGACTGGTGTTGGACAGATTCAATCAATGTACCCAGGCTCAGGTTGTCGGTGTCCCATTTAGTGTCTGCAGGGGAATCATTTCTGGGAGAAAATAACCCCCCAAAATGTTAAAATTAAAATGTGGCTAAGTGTATTGTCTTCGGAAACGACCTCGCCTATTCGCAGTAAAACTATCACTTCATAATGACTTACTGCCTGTGTCTATGTCTAGAAGATAATATCACATATCAGTACCGTGTAAAGATTATAAATATTCATTGATTAAAATGTACAACAGGGTCTCATCAGTTTTACATTTTAGAATGGGTTATACATGTATTAATACCATGCTTACTATAGACATAAAACATATTTTCAACGACTATGAATAATTATGAGATGCATAATGTACGTATTAAACAGCAATTTATTCAATTGAAAAATGTTTTTTTTCTTATTCAAGCACAGAATAAAATGTAGCACTTTTGTGCTACATTGCCCTCCCGTTCGCAAACACACATGCTCTCTCTCCCCCTTCTCTCTCTCTCTCTCTCTCTCACACACACACACACTTTTAATCAAAGATTAAATGTTTTGCATCAAATAACTGCATCTGTTCCTCCGTACCATTGTCAAAGAAGGGATCCATTTAAAAGAATTTCATGCCTCCCCAGTTAGAAATCTTCCCCGTCTTTTGAAGACGGACTTAACGACCAGGATTGCATTAAACTTGGGCTTTAATGTACACCGGAGTAATGGTAAAAGACAATTAAAACTCCCTCTAACAATTTCGGAACGACTCCAGTTTGTTCTTTTGCCTTTGAAAGAGGATTTATTATTTTATTACAAATTACTAAGTCTTCTAGAAGACAAGAAGGGTTCGAGCCGTACAAAGAGTACCTATATGTGTGGCAGTTCAAACAGACACATTAAATTTGGAAAAGTCTTTAGCTTTTAACTAAATACCTTTTTCGGGTGGGTTCAGAGCAGGAAACCAGTGTCTAATAAAGAACAGTAAAATTAGCCGGAACGTTGATATTACCTGAAAAGTTTCTTCTCATAGACATTGGTTGTTGGTGAATGGACAGAGAATCTTGGCATATATTCCATCGAATCAGTTCGCGATGCACGCAGGCGAAACGCATTAACGCCGTTCTTTCGCGATGGTCTTCTAAGATCAAACAGGCCGCTGTAAGGCTCGAACTCATTTTGTCGCCTTTATTGCCTGAACGAAGATCTAAGTTACGCAGTTTGCTGGCAGGCCAACCCAGGGCCACATGCCACAGTTTATGTATCGTACTGATCGCAATAATTGGAGTTTACATCGCATATAGATGTTATAGTTTATATTACTAAAGGTAGGTGAAATTTCATGGCTTGCTTCGTTTACATTAATATCGATTTCTGTTAAAGATATTTTGAAATGTAAAATTAAATTTAACGTACTTTGTAATTGTCACTGAATCTCGTACAAAGTGTGTCTTACCATTAGCAATAAAATTTAAATCAATTAAAAGTTTTGGGAACGAAATGTCTGGTGTGGTTTTACCATGTTAAGGATTTTTTGCTTTAATATGAAGGCTGGACTGTGGCACTGTTTAGTTAAATTAATGATATTTATTACATGCCAAGGATTATAATTATGCACTTTCACTTATCATTTATAACACGTTTATTTAATCAAGCATGTATGATGCACACCCGATGGCAATTAATATGCATCGCCATGCTAAAGCAAGTTCACTTTATCTGATGAGTTATTTTGAATTTAGTCAACTAAGACTTTTTGTCTTTATTCGTAGATGCTCAAACTTTTCGTTTTTTTTTTGGCAATCCAAGAGGGCAATAGTCTCAGGCATGTTGGTTAATGTGTTTATTTTGATAAGGAAACTGACCGGTATAGCAGTTTACAAACGAATTTTCTTTCAATTCTTTCTCTTAAATCACAAAAGACCTGTCGACATCAAAATCCAGCACGGGTCATATAGAAACGAAATCTGGTGTATCTTAACCCGTTAATGACCGTTGCATTGAAAGAAGGTTGTTGATACAAGCGAGAATTCGCGTGTGGGGCCTCGTGTGTGGCGAATGGCTTTGGTTTGGTAGATTTACCGCCCTTGAAAAGCTTCTAGTTTTCTGGGTACGTGCTTCTAATCGACTTTTCATACCTTGTATTGTTTTTATGTGCGAATCAAAGAGAAAATATTTTAAAATCTACAGAATATTTGACAAGGACTATTTCTGAATAACCAACAAAGATTTGTACTTTTTCCAGATTTTGTAGATTAATTTATATGAATAAAATGCAGATTACAAATCGCTGTTCAGATTTTAAAGTGGGAGAGAAAAAGATAGACGAAAGAGAGAAAGAACAGAAAGAAAGAAAACAGTTCCTTTAAAATTTCATGAATTTATGGTGATCTAAATTTACATAATTTAAAATTGTCATTATGTCAACAATGAATGTTTATATTTAACAACAACCTTTCTGCAGGATATAAATTCTGTTAGCAACAATGCCTTGAAGTTTCTATCCTTTACACAATCTCTATATATTCTCCTTTACGAGAAGTCCTCTCTTATTATCGTTTTCTTTAGAACAGTATTGCATTACACCTAAATACGGCATCTACGCGGCTGGATAATAGTTCAGCGGCGGCGTGTGGACGACAAACATTTGCGTAACATCCTCAAATTAGAGGTATCGCTATAGCTGGTCTGTGACGTTTTTCGCTCTATTCTTTGAACATCGTTTGTACACGCTTAGACTACACTTCATGGGCCCCGTAATTACTTTCTCTCTTACTGAATGGGCGATTTGCACACTTATAGCAGTCGGGCTATAACCTGAAACCGATTGGGGTAACAAAACAATAGGGAGGCAGCATATATCCCTGTACGCGTCCTCTGTCTTAATGTATATATATATCAAAGTTTTCTCTAATAAAGAAAAAAATAAGTGAATTACACGTTAGATTAGTATTAGTTACATGTGCAATCCCTTGAGGCACATACAACCCACTGTCGTATTGCTATAAAACGTCACTTGATGTTATGTGATTGACACTGTGCTATTGTCAATTACGTGTCCTTTATAGCCATAACGTTTTATTTCATTGCTGTTTTATACTTATGACAGCAATGATACAGCCATATATAGCCCCTATATACAGCTTTAAGTGAAAGAAACCGCAGTAGTCAAATCAATAGACGTGGAGCAGCTAATGGCAGAACTTCTAGCATGCTTAACAGTAGACCGTGGACGTTGTAAAGCGTTTTATGATATTCTTAAAACATTTAAATTAAAGCTTAATATATTAGAATAAGAGTGACGTTTGGTGATAATTTTAAGAAAGATGTTTCAAATGGATTCAAAAGTACTGACACAAAGTATGGAGCATCAACAATAGGTCATCGGAAGCACACTGACAAGGTAGACGAAATTAAGGAAAAAAATACTAACGAAAAAAGATACCAACACTCCAATATAATTAGCTTTACTAGAAGGATTGTTTTGTTCTCCAATAATTAGACTCCCTAATTACAACGATCGGTACAAGACGCAATGAGTCCACCGAGACAATTATCTAATACAATGCCATATTGATGTTGTGAAACGACGGCATCATTAGTGAAATAAAGGCTCGTTTCGTACCCTTTGCCACAGCGTGTCAGTCATCCGACTTTTGTCTTCGAGTTTTGAAGATATGATAGGGAGGATTTTAGTTACGTTTTGTTAAACGTCAGGGTAGTAATAGCGAGTGGTATTGATTCTTCAGGGTTTGGACTTAAGTACGCTACCTTCCTCGCAGTACCGTCTTTAACTGGGGTAATTGGTGAAGTCATTAGTTGATGTATTTTCTTTCCCTGATGTAATAAATAGTCTGTAAACGAGTACTAAAATTTACAAACCCAGAACACGCAAGTTCGTTTAAATTGCTTTGTGATATCGTCTGTTTGCGTTCTGGTCTTGTTCTGTTCTGTCTGGTTCAGACTTTTGTGATTCTTCCGCGTCGCGATAAGCCCTACCGTTTATTTTAGAATACCTGCATCTATCCCAAAGAACAGAAGATTATACATACGGTTGAAATAATTTAGTCTGGCCAATATTATTTAAACTACGATCCACTGTCATAAATACACCTAAGTTCATAGAAAAGTATGTCTTCAATGTTTGTGGTTTGAAGAAACGTACAAATTTGTGTTATAGATCACTCATAAATTATTATATACATAATGAGATATAGACGTGTTTTAATTATGTGATTTGTTGACGCTTATGTTGAACTTGATTTAATACCGACCGTTTTTTTACGTCGTTTATGCTGAACTTCAACGAAATCTCTTTTTTTTAAAACATTTACTTATAACTACCTGCAGTTTATGAACTTCATACGTTTAAGGGCATTGTTCTCCAGTAAGAGCGAAAAGAACTGCTTATTTTTGATTGACGTGAACTTCGTTCATGACCTTGATACTGACAAACTAAATCTGAAATATTATAGTGGAAAAGAAGGTATAGACTTTTTAGCATATTGTCAAAAGGTTATTGTAAAGTTGCTTTTGTATGATTGTTAAAAAAAGGTAATTATGAACATTAATTCAATTAAAAAAATGAAGTTCGTAATTGTTACATTTAGATTTAAAAACAAAGGTTTGTGAAACGTGACAAAAATAGTTTGTTTTATGGTAAGCGTTTAAATAAAAGAACGAAACCGCTTTAGATGCGTTTGTAGTGGTTTAACGCTTAGTCTATGAAAGTATCTTTTTCAATAACAATGTTGATATTTTTCATTTTTACTCTCCCCGGCAGGTTTCATTTTGGAATTAAGAAATGTAGACTTGAACATTTATATAATAAAGTGAGGTTATTCCACAGTCACGGGGCTGAACTATATACCTACTATATAGATGTGCTGTGTACGTAGTATGGATGTAATTGTTTAATTAACAAACCAGGATACACTCACTCTGTTATCTGTCGTTCTAACATTTGCGTAAAACTGAATAGTCATCCTTCCCACCCCGTAATGGAAGTTATCTCCCTTCCGCCGATTCCCAGATGGCGCTGGGCAAATATTTACGGTATTGCAAAATTGAAAAATGCCTTGCACGTTTATGCTACTCAAGAGAAAGTTAACTTTGACCTTGGAACCATAAATGACGCAATAAAGATGCATACCGCTTTATGATATTTGCACACTAAAATAGAGCAGCTCGCCGTCTGAATGTTTTATGACTAATTGTATCCAAAAGGTCTCCCTGGTATACTGCTAAAATATTGCACGACGGGGAAAAGTCACGGTTTATTGTCGAATAAGTATGTGCATGTAATTGTTACAACTATGGCGGCAACAAATTTGAGGTCATTACCTAGTAACTAAATCATGTAACTAACATAAAGATAGTGACAACATTTGAAAATAAACAAAAGACAAGGTTTGAACATAGAGATCACGCCAGTCAAACGAATAAAACACAATAAACATAGGTGACTAATAAAGCAAATGTTTTAAGTCTGTTCATTTTAAAAAATTGCGTTGGGTTTGTTATAACGACAGTGTTAAACATATTTTCGTTAGTTTCGAAATAAAAATACAAAGTTATAAATGTATTCAAATAACTGATACGGCTATATGTTCAAATATGTTGACACAATGGGAGATATACACGAGTGGTATGGGACGGGGACTACACTGTGTGCACTCAAGAGAATAGATGATAATTCATTATCTAAGTTTCGAAAAAGTGCCTTACTGTATAAGCGGGGAATTATTATTATTATTATTATTATTATTATTATTATTATTATTAAGTAGATAAGGTAAAATTAAAATAATTATTTGCATGTAGTTCATCCTGTTTATTACAGATACTTGAAATTCCATACAGTACTCCGGCGTAATTCGTTAACATTCACACACATATCTAAAGGAAAAGATGCTTTAAAATATTTTGTTTTAATTGAAGAGCAATCTGCACTTTTTAGATTATTTCTGATAATATGATTAAAATTGTTGACGAAGATAAGATAAAATTAAAGAGTTTCAGTTTTTAATTGAATAAAAATTATTATAGACGAAATAGTAACGATTGTTTTATGTTGTAATTTTGTATAAACAGAGAGAAAGGCACACGGAGACAAATCCGTCTGCTGTGATTTTATTGGTCGGTTGGTATCCTAATTAGTTCACACGTCTTTCGACCTGTTGTGGTCAGTTTTTATCCTTATTTACGGTTTCGGATAATATGTTGAAACTGTTCAACTTTAGTGTCCCAAGACACCGTCATATTTGGACCCATCTATTCAAACTGAAGACGTCTATATAACCGTAAACATCGTTGTTTACAGGAAATCATTGAAGACTCCCCGTCGAGCGATTGAAGCAGAGCAGCTCGCTCATTGGCTGGCGGCGGTCACATGGTTTTCAATGTAGTCCAATGCATATGACATAGCTCATAGTAGACAGAATATAACCTTTAGTGGACATCGCACGCTAGGATATTATGCACGTGTTTTCCAATGATATCGACAAATTGTGTTACACTGAACGACAGTAGGTATGGTGTTTATTCAGTACCATATATTTCATGCAAATGACAACAGAATCCGTTCTCGGACGCTGCCGAGCTGTATCGATGTAAGGGAGACGACCGTGTGTGTCTTTATCGCCGCTACCTCTTCAGTCAAGGGAAACCGTAGTCGCGTCATCGCGCAATCTTCCGTAAGGAGACGGATATTTATATGTTTTTAAATATAAATTTCTTCACCCACCATACATTTTAGTTGATCATTGATTTAATATACAGACTGTTTAATTTCCGTATTTTTTGCATAAAATGTCTTTGTTTAAGCACACGGGCTTGCAGAATGAAATTGGCAGCATAGTGATGGTAGTTGGCACATTTCAAGCGTTTGACTGACATGTTTTGGTGTATATTTCAGGTGTAATGAACTAGAATGGAGCCAGCCAACAACATACTGGCTCACTCGGGATTGTCCTTTTATCCGTCGAGTGTAACATCGAGTGGTATTCTACCTACAAGTCCGGGATCACAAGATTCTGTGGCCCGCTCGGCGCTCAGTGTTTCTGGCCAAAACGGATGGGGGAATTACGGAAACGATGCAGCTCTGGCTCATAACTCGTGCGCAATGTCTACCTACCAACTCGGGGCGTCTTTTCCCATGAACTCAAAAGGAGCATATAACTCCTTTGCAAGCCAAGACTATCTCAACAACTGTCGGCAAATGCAGATCTCTTCTCTAGGATCTATGAACTCTCTACCTATGAGAAACTATGCCCCATTATACGGCGATGTTTATCAACCAGCCCACCCACCTAGTTATACAAACGGTGGATTCTACCCCGAAATGACGCCAGGACTTCCCCCACTCCCGGGCAGGGACCCTCTGGGCTGTCCGAGCGGTCAGTCTGACTCCTCAGTTCAGGGTAGGTACTAACCCCTTTTCTTGTCTCCTCACAAATGTGTACCTCATACTTTTACACATAAACACGTTGCTAACAGTCTGTGCTTCCTGTCAAATAACCCAGTGTCGTTTTTTGGAAAACTCTGGTTTCATGCGCGCATCAATACACACTAGTCTTCCAGCAATACAAATTTCAACATCAAAGGAAATATTCAATAGCAGAACGAAACGAATAAGCATAAATGTACAAAGGACGCACGACCGTGTACATTTCGAAATGGACAACGTTCTTTTATAAAATGATGTACGGCTTGAAGTGTCGTTGTCATACGAATCATTAGCTTTATGTTGGCGATTTTATCGTCTTCCAGCTGTACTGAGCAAAATATCTCCAAGTCCTGAAACATTACAAATGGCTGATATTCAAAACCATGTATGAAAGCGATTAAACGGTCAGAGTAAATGAGATATGTGACCTACATGTGAATGAATAGTTAGATCAAATAATGTTCAAGTTCATGAAATTGAAATTTAAACATTTAACAGTCATTTTATTTATTACTACTTTGAATTAAAAATAGCACATGTAAAACCAGTATGTTTCACAGTTAAGATCTACTAGTTCGCATTTTTTTCAAAATCCTAATGTCACAATAACTATAATAACTAATCAAATATGACTTTAATAGTTTGTCGTTGACTTTGTTATATGACGCGCGTTCATGTGTAATATTCGAATAATACTATTTAAATGCCACATAAAACTGCATGAAATTAAGTAGAATCTTTAGAAAAGAAAGTATATATTTCTAATTGAGGATCTATAATTCACTTTATGTTGTATTCTTGTACATGATTATTAGTTTAATTTTAAGATGTTTCAAAACAGAATTTCATATAATTTAAATGGCTCAAATTTTGATTAAAATAGATTTCTATATTCTGGGGTCATGATACAAAATTGTATGTCAGTACATATGTAATATTTTGCAATTTATTATAATGTTTCAGTCAAAAGAAATATAATAATTCTCCATGATTTGCTCCACAATAAGAAATGTATACTTCATAAAAAAGTATTAAATTTGAAACATACCATTTTTACATTTTTTTCCGCGTGTCTCAACCAATAAGTGCACGAACTAATCTAAATATAATCGCCGGATAAAGTCATTTCAAAGTCGAAATGCCTGAGAGTACAAGCTGGCAGTTAATTGCAATAAATGTAAACATATCGCATGTCAAAAACATGAAAATGATCATGTCCAAATACGCGTCATTTTACACTTTGATATGTTATACCCACGAACCGTATGAAATTAAGTTTAGAATTTCATTTTGCCAGGAATGACATGAGGAAATGGCAAGTTCTGATTAAAAAAATACAAAATGCACACGCAAATATTTTTTCTATAACTCAGTCTGTGTTTTTGTTGTATTATGAACTTTGAAACTAATTTCAGCCGTTCAATAAATATTTAGAAATTAATATGTTAGTCATGTTGGTATAAGTTTTAGATTTTTCTGTCTAAAGCTGTCCCTATTATAATCTGGTCTTAAATACAATACGTTGTAAAATACGTCTGTTAGACAAGTTAATAGCTATGTGTTAACATTGAATTCTCTAGTGACAGACTCAATGAGTGGTGTTGTCACCGAGCGATTTTAGCACTGTGTTAAATGGTTTCATTTGCTGAACTTTTTACGAGTTCGAGTTGCGTTTGACTAGACGGAACTGCAAACATAATTTTGACAAATGACCGTTGTTGATACGTTTTTTGACATTCTTGTCGTCTCGAATAAATGTTATACATGAAGCAAACACACACAAACACAAAACAAAAGTAATTAAAAAGTAAAACAGATTCAGCTTGAATAGTCTATTATTAAGATGATTCAGTTTATAAAATGAATCCAAAATTGAACCAAATAGATTGTCTAAACTACCAAATTATCTTTCTAATTCTTAAAATGTACTGTATTAAATAATATAAATGTATTTTGGGAATTTATAATGATATAAATGAACACTTTGATGGTCAGAAAATGAATAACAACTGTTCTTTATGGCGGCAGACTATGTTTAGTAGTTATCCGTATTTTTCACGTGCTGAATTTAACAGCGGTAGGCCGTTGGAAGATATATATTATTTTGATTGGTGGTTGTATCAGAAGTCATGTTGTTATGGGATTTTCCTTCCCTAATCTTCCACTTTAGATGTAAATATCACTATGACGGAGGTTAACTTGATCGCTATCGACATCTTTTCTTGTTCATTTCACCGACGGACATCGTAGCCATAAATTAGGGTGTTCATTTCAAGACTATGTGGTAGGTTAGCTTTTACACGGGTCTAGCGAGCGCGGTACATAGGTCGTGGTGTTGTTTACAAGACAATGCAGATGTTATTGTCGTTATTACCATGTTCATTCACTTGCAAAATGGTTAATGTTGTAGCACGTTTAAACTAAATAAGAAGAAAATAAACTTTCACAAGTTTGATAAATAAATTAGTTCCAATATCTCTCAGTAACATATTTTGACCTAAAAGTTTGTTTTATTCTTTAAAATTATTAAAAAAAGGCAGTGAAGCAAAATTCAATAGTTATTGAAAATAATTGTTTGATTTTAGCGACATATACGTATCTATTAAAGAAATTTAATATATAATTTTTCCAGGTTATTATCGTCTCAAATTAGATAAGATTAAACTACACATCAATTACAGATCGTAAGTCACAAGTCATGGTCGTAAAAACTTCTCAAAGTCGTTAGCAGTTTTTGATCTAAAATTAGAAATTCATAGAACATGATATCAAAAGCAACCAGTTATTGTATTAGCTGTTAAATGGAGTTGCCGACGTGTGCAGAAGACGGACTCAACGCTGCACAACTAGGCGTCACAACAGTGTTTGCCATCGAGCAAATCTCATAGCCTTGTCGTTTTCAGAATAAAAGCTCAGCGTTAATGGATCTCTTCTTGGTCAAATCGTTGCCAGTTCTAATTAAGGCTCTTCTGAGAAGGACCCCGCATGGAATTAAGTGTTATAGACTTTGTTGGCTAATTCGCGACGTCTTCGTCATTAACTGGGAAGAGTAATAGGACTACTCATTGCGCCAAATTGTTCGGTGCGGGAAGCGTTTCGTTTAGCTTTGATTTCAAAATTGTTAATTTACGTCTACGGATGATTTCAACAGTTTATGAGCGGAGCGAAAACAAAGCGTCATCCCAATACTTCTTCCGAATTGATGCTGTATGTTTCTATCTTTGTTTATTTCCATCGACTATTGTATGGCGTATTAATTTGCGAATTTGCAAATGATACAGGTCATGTTAGTAAATTTCAGAGATGACTGACGACGTAACCGAGGTCGACTTGTATTTATATTGAAATATGTTCACAAAAAACTTTATTGAAGGGGCGTTACATATAGTTAACTCTTTATGTGTCGTCTCAAACCTAGTCCCACTTAAGTGAATGTTGATTTATTGTTAATTTTATATTTATTTGAAACCTTTAACCAGCCCACATAAGCAAATCGAGCCAGCGTATACTCTACATGAAACTTGTGTTAAAGAAGCCATGATAATAAACTGAAATATTTCAGAGACTAATATTTTAATCTATCTCAAAAGATACTTTGTCCAGTATGCAAAAATGTGTGTGACAGGAAATGGATAAAAACGATCTTACGGACCTTACAAGTTCAATACAGGTCAAGTTCAAAACTGGTCAGAACTCTCGAGTAGCCCGGTCATATCATGAAAACAAGAGTGCGTGTAGAATCGTCATAAAGAAGCCCTTTTCCCAGTTTTTCTCTTCCTGACCATCAGACGCCATCAAATGACAGGTAACATCTTTGATGTGCCGGCACTGACCATAGCTCAGGTATGGTGCCGAGCGCCTCATGGCCCGGCACCCGGGGGAACTGTCATGTTGCTTTGTCTTATAATGAACGAGGGAGTTTTTCATCTTGAAGGATGGTCATGTTAGAAAAAACCGAAAACATATTTATCAAATCCTCTTTTTGTAGATAATAGACATTCAACCAGATGCTCCTTGCTTACCTCCATCATTCAAAATCCTGTTTTCAATATAGCTAAAATATGTATATATAGTTTTAAGTCAACTACGACCTCCCTCATCATTAACCTTCTAAAAGAACGAAATATGTAACCAGATAGTAAGAAGAAAATTTATAATGCATTGTTTTGCAAATTTCAAATTCAGATCGTTTGGAAGAAGTAACAAAGAAATAATGAAATAGAATTTAAATTCCGCAGGACGAGCAGTCTCCGTCGTGACCCGCGCTGGATAATGAAGGTTTATAAGTGAGTGTTAGCAAATGAGAAGCAAGGCTTGTGAAGTACATGTGGCCTTGTTTGAGCACGTGGATCGATGGATTATTTTCCCCACGACATCAATATACTTGGACCGTGAGAGGTTAGCCTAATTACTTTATGGAAGTCCGGAAATGAATAGATAATACAATGGACAGTGTCTGACCATTTGCATGTCTCCACGGAAGGACTACTACAGAACAGAAAGACAGAAAGACTACATCCCTAAAACAACTTTTATTAAACAACTAAGACAAAAACATATATCTGCAGAACTGATCTAAATGTATGCATATGGTCCAGTTTGTATTTTAAAAAACTTTATGTGTGTGTGTGTATGCAATGAAAAGCCTATGAATTGACAATTAAATATAACATAAAACATGTTTAATGATTTTGCTCATTCAACGAGAAATAGACATCTGTTACCCCCAATTTGTCACGGTGATATACTGCACTTGTCATAGATAGAAAAATGCTGATTTGTCATTGAAAACATAACGTAAGTAATTGACATTTATACAGTAAATACAGTTTACCGAAATCCAAATAAACGATATCAAGACTTTGAAATACGACCGATTAAAAACAGACAAATGTTGCATATGTAATAGATATGTATTCAAGAGGATCGTTTTAGCATGGCGGCGCCAAATGACAATCCATGACAGCAGAGACTTTTGATGAATAGATAGAGACACAAAGACGCTGGGGTTGGAAAAGAGACTGGATATATTTTTTAACTGTAACGTTTCTTTTGGACGTCAGTTTATAAGCGTAGGAAAGAGATTGGAAGAGATGCTTGAGGGAAATAGGTACAGTATGATGTTATATGCGTTATATTGTTCCCTAATGGCGAACGTTCGTTGAAGAACGCCGAGTGCCTTGGCAATCGTAAACTCGTCTCATTAGTTCACAGGTGACCGATACTTTGGATTACAGCGACCCCACGCCTTTGTTTATCTCCTTAATTTCTCCGTTTTACTACTTATCTGAAAACAACCAACGTAACCTTTGAGAGTAATGCCTTGTCCTCTCTGTGCTATCAGCCAGAAGTATCAAAGAAGGCCCCCACAACACGGCATATCTTAAACAGCGATGACAGATACCCACATGGACCTGTATGGGGGCATCTTCCGTCTGTACCAAACTACATGTAAATGGATCTTTTATTAGGAGGTGAGATAGATTTATTGTCTTATGTTATGGTGCCGGGCTATAAAGACAAAACACATTGTGTTTCCCTTGTTAACCTCCACTGTAAACTGCGATGGCTATTGAGAAATGAATCCGCCTTACCTAGTCTGTCATTCAGACCCTGAAGTTTTATTATAACAGAGCATACAGTCTAGATATTTTGCCAGTCTAGATAGCTGCAGCTTCTGAAGTGAGCCGCTGAGACTCTCTGGGATCTTATTTATTTTATTCCAAATTATATCTATCAATTTAATTTAAAAAAAAGAAATATTAATCTTACTTCAGAGACTACTGCCTTACCCTGCCTTTGTAGAACTTTATTTTATAACACGCTCATTTCAGCTTTAACATATACGCTGACATCCAAAAGAAACTACACTAGGACTCTCAGAGACCAAGGAAGAACAACAAATGTTGGTTATTTTCGTTTTGGAACGATTCGAACCAAATTTTAACTACACAAAAGTAGGATTATATTTGATACACAGTGACATAAAACAGGAATTAAGGTTGTAATAATGTTTTCTCTGTATCGTGTCTTGTGGACATCAGTATAATTCTTCAAAGGAAAAGTTTATAACTTAATTAATGAAAAATACGGACACTCACCCATCATAAGACACAATTAATAATAAATTATTCAAATTAAATATTGGTGGTTTATGCAAACTTTTCAGAGGGGGAAAAATATAGAATAAACCTAAATCGTCTTGACGGTATTGTATGTCCGCGAGCGATTGGCGATATTTAAGATCATTTTGACCTGCGACGTATGAACTTGCTTGGCAAGCTGTTACCGGAGAGGTTTTGCTGATGACGGGAGTATATACTTGTACATTTCATAGAAAATATGATGCAGTGTATTCTTATGATGTATCTTTGACAGAATATTGCATTCATGTAACATCCTTGTGCCTAGTGTCTGTATCATCAGACTCATATAAAACTTTTATCATGAAGACTATAAATACAAAGTACTTAGCTACTGATAAACTTAATAAACCTATGAGGTCCGTCTTAACCCGAACATAGCCTTTAACCATGTCTGAACTTGATCGCTCTGACATACGCCTATACGTTAGAGTCTTGCTGCAAGTTTTGTATACACAGGCGAAGGCAGCTCCTACAAATGACCTCTTGTTAACACAAGCCGAGTATCATTTGTCTCCGAACAGCTACGCTTGTCTCCGAGCAGGTAAACGTCATAATACGAAAATGAACCATGGCCATATTAAGCTGAAAGATGAAGACAATTTATGGTTAATAGAAGAGTTGACTTCCTTTTTTCTGTCGCGATGATGGATGACTTTGAAAAAGTGACAAGTTCAAGTTCAAATGACAGTCCTCTGTTTTTTTTGTGAAAGCCCGTTGTTTGTTGTATTTTGTACTCCCTTTCCCAATCCATTTCCATAATTTATGGGTATATTTATAAGGACATGTGTACTGGAATAATTATATTGTCTTTGGTATGGACAAAGGTTAAACTCTTCACCAGATCGTTGTTAGAATAATTATGGCAATATATTCAGGTTAGTTCTTTCGGATGGAGGCAAATAAGCTTCACAAAACTGGCAGTTTTTAAGCTTTATGACTAACCGTTACATAGCGATCTGTGACGTCATAAAATGAAGAAATGATGTCATAATAAAAGGGGTCATTGTAAACAGAAAAGATTTATATTCAGTTATGAAATGATATATGAAGGATGTTAGTTTTAATTCATAAATACTAGTGAGACTAGTGTCATAAGAGACTGTTTAGGACTGCTAATATATGAGAAATATATCTCGATAAACGTCTGAAGGTTTGTTTTATACAATGAGATTAATTCACTCGAATTCTTTGCACTGCAAACACACAGATCGATTGGCCTAAGGAGCTTTGTACTGTTTGACAGGCTAAGTACTCGCTGCACAGCTTCGGGGGATGTTTTATTTAGAGTATTTACTAAAAAGGTTAACATGAGTGGCGACAAAATAATCTAAATAATCCCTGAATAGCTTTAACATTTCCACACGAATAAATTTAGATTTGACTTGGCTTACTGTTAAATGCTTGCCATCATTCTTAGCTCTAATGCTCAGGAGAATTTAAATCAGTTTTATACCGCAACTGGGAGCTTTGCATACTATACTTACGTGCAAATGGGTTATGTTTGTTTTAGAATAGTAATTATAACTGGAAAATACTCTTTTTAAACAATAACCTAACCTTGCGTATTAGTGGTTTTGTGTGATTTGTTTCGGAGTTCTTGGTGTTAATCTATTTGAGCAATGATAGACCTCTTATGAAAGTCATTATTGATTTCTGAGTGCCCTGAGTTGCTCAAATAATTCATTGTAAATTTTTTTTAGCAAGATATGTTATTGTAATAAATATTACACATAAGATTTATCTGGTGAGAGAAAATGATTATACCCATGCTACTCCTCTTGTTAATACCCTTTATATTCAGATGGCCCTCCACGTAGTATCATTACAGATCTCCCAGTCAAGACACTGCTATCTTTCAGCTAGTCTGTCATCTATACCCTGAAGGTTTACTATAATAGGGACAAGCGTACAGTCTAGATATTTTCCCCAGTCTAAATAGCTGCAACTTCAGGTGATCAGACTCACTGGGATCTTATATATTTTATAACGTATGTATATCGTTTCAAGTTCATAATTTAAATAGAAAATATTAATCTTACTTCAGAAACTATAGTTTAGTCTATCTTCCAGCATGTAACTTGTTACGTACCCTTTATGTAGATAATTATATTTTATTCATCCAATTATACAGTGTTCAGAATATAACAAAATATTCTAACCAAACTTGAGCTATGAATAATGTAGTGTCTAAGGTAGTACTGAACATGGTGCAGCACCAGAAACCGTAGCATCAACAAATACAATGGAATTGAAACATATATGTGCCTAAAATTATTCTATTAGTTGTTAAGTGACACTTAGTGCATATGATAGTGTTGAACACACTGCATTGAAAAGATATCTAACATGGTAAAGTTACTCAAGCATGTAATCTGCATGTGAACTAGGAACTAACTAAAAAAGGGAACGCAGCATTGACAGAAACCATATTTGGTATCTACAAATTATTCTATCAAGCGTTGTATGGTACAAGACAAGACTGACATGGTAGACTTATTCATGCATGCAGTCTGCATGGGAACTGGAAACTAACTGCATGAGCAGAAATTACTGCATGATTAGCCATCAGTGACAAGAAGGGAATTCTTTCTCACGGTGCTATTGATTACATTATTGCACAGGCACATTAGATGAGGATGAAATGTACATGTGTCTATAGCAATGCTTGATAAAAAGTAGTCTGTGTCATATGTCATCAATTATTTAAGCATCTAACAATTGATCTTTGTAGTTTTGTTAAACGTGTCTTTCAAAAGTAACGTTTTATATCGGTGTCCAAGGACTTGGTTGAACAAATCAGATGTGATAAGCATTAAATGTTAAGAAAGTGTGTTATAATGTAGTTCCCTAGGTGAATAATAAACGGTATACCATAAAGAGACGAATATATCATTATAGCTACTCTTGAATAAAGACAGGTGATCAATTTACATCTATTAAAACGTTGTTGTCTTCATATCCTACAAGTTGTGTAGTATTGTTTTTTCAATAAGTGTAGAACATAATTAAGTTTTTAATATGAAATAAGTGGTTTTCTGTCCTTGCTTTAACATCTTCGTGTTTGTACAACATTTTAAGAAATCCTTGACATTAATATAGACTAAAATGTCTATGAAATTTATAATTTATTAATGTCCTTCAAGATACTAGCATAATCTAGACTTGCTTATCGTGAGCTGGACTTACTCAGGGCTGTATAAAAATATCCCTGTCATGGGGCAGAACTAGCATTAATATTACAAACGAACTCTGTGCATTCTTTGATTATGAGTAAAAACGCAGTGCTGGTTTCAAGCTAGGAATTACTGCTGGTATAAACAGTGGTGTGGAGTCTATTGCGTGTTTTAATCAGTCCCTTCGGCAATGTTAGGATCACTTGCTGGGGAAAACATGGTTCACCTTTAACTGAAATGACATTTGTGTGTAAAATGACGAGGTAATTATGCATGAATCTGATAAGTTGTCAAAGATGAAAGAATCAAAATGGGGTAACATTTTAAACATTACTTTGTTTCAGCATATTATTATTAATATTGTGAGTTTTTAGTTAAAAACTAAACTAACTTATAATCAATACATTCTGACTGCTGGTTAATATCTAATTTTAAATAACTCATAATTAAAAAATATGAAATTAATTAAAAATGAAAACTGGAGTATAAAAGCTGGGTGGAACATAATTTCAAATTTGAGAACTTTTGAATGTACACCTCTGTACGAATTGATGAATTTTGAACATGCATTAAGTACAAATCAGTGAACGTTTGAACATACGTTCAAATAGGTCATCTTTGAATACATGTTTTTGTACAAATTTAATGAGCTTGTCTGGATCATATAGCAAAGTAGTCGTACGAAATCACTCAGCTTGTTTAAACAGTAAAACGAACGTGTAATTTTGAACGTCAGGTTCCCAGAACAGTAAGTTGATTCGTCATACGAAACCACTTGTTATAAATGATTGATCTTCTCGTTACGGTTGAGTGCGTTGAACACATTCAGCGTGAAACTCTACTGAAGGGTAGGGAACGCACGAAGTGACAATGCAAGCACTGCCGTAAGCGGTTTATAATATATAAAAGATAAAAGGACTGTTATCAATGTGAGTTTACACAATGCCACTGAAAAATTGATTAATAAGTTGGCAGTGGTGCACATTTTACACTGCAGCTGGCGTGTGTCAGAGGTCGAGTTCGTCTATTACGTCACGGATGAGGTAATTCGCAAAACACCTGCAATCTGCAGTGTACCCTAACTTCGATTTGTTCCCAAATTAACTGACTACAAAATATCATCTAAATGCAAGAAACTGTTCACAAAGATGGACATCGATTTATATATTACGAGCATATATAATATATTATGTAATATTATATATTGGATAACATTTAACTTTTTGTTATACATATTAATAGATGGAACTTCTCATACAGAATGTGGGCATGTTTTCCTCATTGATTTGGAATTCGTGTTGTTTCTATAGTATTCAAACTGTCAATACTGTTTCTACGAATTACATGCTCAAAAATGACCTCCAAAATTTTATTTATAATGAGTGTTCACGATGAGCTGACAAGGGTCTCTCAGTATTTATATTGACTTTATTCATATGATTTTAATATTAGTAATAACAACAATAAATTAACATTTAAACTAGCAAATATATATGCAAAACGAGGAAACGTATCTTACATGAAAGAGACAACCTTTAGGTGAATTCGCCCACCCATGATGTTTACTAAATCAAACATGTCGGCCAAATTGAAAATAAATACTGCAACCAGATAGGGTCTGAAGTGAGTAATGTCGCTGAGGTTGACGACACACACAGTCTGATATTCGCCGAGGGAAACCCTCAGATGATATGTGATATTCCTCCACAATCTCACATGAGAGAGAGAGTCAAACAGAGAAAATAGCACGAGGCTGAAGCTAGGATCCTTTTCTTATTTATGACATCTTCCCAGTCAGAAAGTTGCCTAAATGAGACCGGGAAGGATATCAGATGTAATCCTAATTGCAAAGTCTACATATTACACGGATATAAAATCGCTGACGTGTTTTTTCCGTGGTAAAGACGGAGACGAGCGGCAAAATGGTGTCCAGTTTAATAACAAGAGCCCGATGTAATTGACTGTTAATGATAAATTTACTTTTGAAATATTTAACACCACCATCACCAACTTCTTCTTCTGTGAACACCATGATCATCATTTTCTTATTTCTTTATTTGAACATCCATTTGTAACCATGTTTTATGTCTTTAATTCCGTTATAAACACATATAAAATGAGAGCCCTATGTAATTGAATGATAAATTACTTATAAAATATTCACCATCATCATCACCAACTTCTTCTTCTGTGAATACCATCATCATCATTTTCTTCGTTCTTTATTTGAACATCCTCTGGTAACCATGTTTTTATCCCTTCAATTCCGAAGAGCCCGATGTAATTGACTGTTAAATTTACTTTTAAAATATTCACCACCACCATCATCAACTTCTTCTGCGAACAACATCATCATCATTTTCTTCTTTCTTTATTTGAACATCCTTTGGTAACCATGTTTTATCCCTTTAATTCCGTTTTAAATACACATAAAATGAAACGTAAATTTTACAAGACATTTAAGCAACCTATGGGACTTTCGGTTTTAATGTAAACTCTTCCATGGCGTTCATTGTAATGATGATCTTTTACCCCGCTCTGGTGGCGGGTCGCCTTTTTAGACCAAGATATGCAAAAGGCAGATGTGTCGAGGTGGTAGAGAAGAAACTATGCGATGCCATTGCTTTATGAAAGACAAATTATGAGAAATACTATGCTAGATCAAAGAGCTGGATATTTCCGTCTATTGCTCGTATGCTCCGCGTTCTTCCGATACTAAGAGAAAAATGCTGGCAGGAGTATCTGGCCTTTCCATTTTCCGCGGGCGCTGTGCCTTTATGACGTTGTGTGGTATATGTCCGGATCCTTTATTATGGGATACGGTTGAGTGATTCACCGTGTGTGTGATCTAAACGAGAATTTCAAAGGAAATCGTCAACGCGTAAACAGTAACATCCCACGACCGTCTCTTTTTACTTTGGGTGCAACATTCGTAATTTTTTTGAAGACTTTTATCATTCGCTTCAAGCTAGTTAGACTCATTTTAACGACTAACCGGAAAGTGTATTGCATCCGCTGGAATCGAACTGAAGCTTGAACTGTTTCAACATCCGGGTCATTCTGACCCGAAAAACGATACCCGACAAAACGGTGACCATATTATTGGATATTCTCTTGCAAGAGAAGTTGCATTTAAGACAATCAGAGTGTAAATATTTTATTTATAATCGGCTTTTGACTTAAGAGGACAATAATTAATTCTGCCTGAGGCTCATTTGAATTATACATCGCTGTTTCAATTATTGTTGCTTCGACAAGTGACTTATCTCCTCCAAGATCTAAACATAATTGCAGCTAATGCACTTTCCAAACCTGACGCTGTTTGCCCGGGCGAAAACCTTATCTGGCATAAGTCTCAGTGGAAATATTCATTTTATATTTAAAATATTCAGACAAACAACATGAAGTAATTTAAAACTGAATTCTGACATTCGTGTCGGTCTGAAAGGAAACCATGATAGCGATGCAAACGTCGATAAACTTCATATCGACATTCGGCAATAATTGTATTTCATTAGAAAGCCCATATAAATGTAGCAACTAAACTGGCGGGCAAAAGAAAATGCAGACTCCAAAAATTGGTACAAAACAGGAAGTCCCAGGAGCAATTAAAGACAACATAGGCCCAGGAACGATTAAATACAATATAGTCCCAGGAACAATTAAATACAACATAGTCCAAGGAACAGTTTAAGAGAACAAAGTCTCAGGAACAAACTAAGACAACATAGTCCCAGGAACAATTAAAGACAACATAGTCTCAAAAACAATTAAAGAGAGCATAGTCTCAGCAACAATTAAAGACAGCATAGTCTCAGAAACAAATAGAGACAACATAGTTTGAAGAACAATTAAAGACAACATAGTCTCAGGAACAATTAAAGAGAGCATGGTCTCAGGAACAAATAGAGACAACATAGTCCGAGGAACAATTAAAGACAACGTAGTCTCAAGAACAATTAAAGACAACATAGTCTCAGGAACAATTAAAGACAACATAGTGCCAGGAACAGTTAAAGACAACATAGTCTCAGGAACACAAAAAACAACAACACAGTCCCAGGAACCATTAAAGACAACATAGTCTCAAGAACAATTAAAAACAATATAGTCTCAGGAACAATTAAATGGAGCATAGTCTCAGGAACAACAGAGACCACATAGTCCCAGGAGCAATCAAAGACAACATAGTCTCAGGAACAAACAAAGAGCAAATAGTCTCAGGAACAATTAAAGAGAACAAAGTCTCAAGAACAATTAAAGACAACATAGTCTCCGAAACAATTAAAGACAACATAGTCCCAGGAACAATTAAAGACAACATAGTTCCAGGAACAGTTAAAGACAACATACTCCTAGGAAGAATTAAAGACAACATAGTCCCAGAACAATTAAAGAGAACATAGTCTCAGGAACAATTAAAGACAGCATTGTCTCCGGAGCAATTAAAGACAACATAGTCCCAGGAACAATTAAAGACAACATAGTCCCAGGAACAATTAAAGACAACATAGTCTCAGGAACAATTAAAGACAACATAGTCTCAGGAACAATTAAAGACAACATAGTCCCAGGAACAATTAAAGACAACATAGTCCCAGAACATTTGAAAAGAGATCGTAGTCCCAGAACAACTAAAGACAACATAGTCTCAGGGACAATTAAAGACAACATAGTCTCTGGAACAACTAAACACAACATAGTCCCAGGAACAATAATCTCTTCTTGCTCTTTTATAAATATATTTGAGCAATTTAGCAGCTTATTCGATCGGGGGGGGGGGGGGGGG
>JAUELE010000019.1:74068-88370 GCA_031471655.1 Diodora aspera
AAAAAAGAGCGAAAAAGCTGATAGGATTCTAGAATTACATTGATGAGGAAAGGCACAGAAAAATGGCCTACAGTGTCTAGAAAAGATAAGAATTAGAGGTGACTTAAAACAGTGCATAAATAGTCGTATATGCTCCTTTGAACGTTTTATCTACCTTCTTTATCTCCTCTTCTCACCACATGACTTTACATGATTATTTCAGATTTGTATTAGGCTTGCGTATATGGAATACGTCGTATATAGCCCCCTCTGAAACCTCCCGCGTACATCGATGCTTTATGGTCTTGACTAAAGTTTAGGGTAGAGAGCACGTCCTTTTGTCTCTATTACTGATGCAGCGGGCAAACCAGTGAAGCGTCATGATGGAAGACACCACGAAGTTAAGACGACGTTTTGCACACTACAGGATTGGCAAAAAAGCCTGCAGTTTAGCCACTTTCAAGACTATCAGATTACCGATGTTGTAATTGAATGATTATGGAGTTGGCAATATCGGACTCAACTCGCTACCAAGCTGTTTTCTCTTGAAGGGAAGCATTTCTCCTTCATAACAGTTGTCTCCCTTTGCCGTTCACGTAATGTTATAAACACGTCCACAGTGGCAGGTCTGGTTGACTGACATCAGCTTGCTTGGTAATGTATGTATATCGTTACAAGCTATACACAGATATAATATGATAACACATTCTCATAGCAAATATGAATCTAAAATGATTGATATGGGACAACAGAGATTACATGGGTAATGAGCAAATTGCCGCAACTTTACTTGACTAATTTTAACGATACCAAATTCTGAGGAGTTCAGAAACTACTAGCGTTACCAGTCCGTCTGAAGATTCAAAGAGTAGCTCGTCGGGAACAACATGCTTTGGCACCTGCATCGCTTTAACCTTGATGGAATCCAGAAACCTTGTCTTGAACTAAAATAAATATATTATTTCAATGCAACTGTTCATTGACAACATCATTGGAGTAATATTTCTTTTGAAAACATCTACAAATGCTCGTTAAATAAAGTAATGATTAAAAGCGATCTTTCTGGAATAAGGTATGGTTATTGTTTTGCATAAAATGAATTGTCTTGTGTAGAACGTTATAAACGTTTTAGCTATCGACATGTACCCGTAAGATAAACTATCATACCTTTCTGAAATATTTATATTGATATATTAATATCCAGAACAACCTAACTCAAGTTAACCTCTTTGACGGATTTGTAAATTTTAGTTATTTTTAATATTTGAAATGGACGGTCTTGCTTTGAAACGCAATTATAAACGTCCTCTTCTGTAAAGACATGAGGCGGGTCCGTGGCGTGTGTGTGTGTGTGTGTGTGTGTGTGCGGGGGAAAGCAAATCAATGTTTCCCAAAACTTTAGAAGGGGTAATACGTTTCTTAGCTAATTAAAATTGATGAAAATTGGATGGTTGGGAGGGGGGGGGGGAGCAAAACCAACTTTAAGAGGGACGAAATGCGCCCCCCCCAAGAATTTAATTATAACTAAATAAGTGAATTCCCGTTAACAGCGTCTTAGGTTTGTTTATTGTTGAGTTGGTATATTCAGGGTAATATTGGCAGCTCTACGATCGTCTCTGTAGGTTCTTCAGTTCCGTGACGAAGAAGCCCATGACTAAGGCTGATCCGATAGAACGGGAACATGTTCTCTTGGGGAATGATCGTTATGATCCTGAACGACTTACAGCGGCAACTGTCCGGCTGTTACAGGCGAACACGTGTTCGGAGGCCTGTAAGTGGCTACTTAAAACTGGCCAGTAAATCACACACTTCTTGCAACAATAGCGGAGGAACCGTGCAGAAAATACGCCTTTTATGTTCTCGTGTTTGAAGTGGCTCACAGAGACAAAGGTACTATATCTATCACGGAAAGTAAAACCCTCGAAATATGAAACTAGTTATGTAAGGTATTTGGGAGTCTAAAGTTATCTACATGGTCGTAAACGGATTGTAGGAAATGTCTATCAAATCCAGTTTAACATGATGGATATCAAGTAGGATCAGATTTAACAAAAATTGGCTTGTAACCATTTAAGAAACACTGCTTACTAAATGGTTCATTGTTGCTTCAAGGTCCGTAATGATACTTTGTAATTATTAAAACCTTCTCCTGAAACTGAAATGCACAGAGCTTTATTGAGACCTTTTAAAACACTGAATGCAGTTGGATCTACACCCCAAGCAAGCCTGACATTTGGCGACATGAGGATACATATTAATTATCAAAGCCTAAACTCATTGTGAAGTTGATAAAGACATAAGTCTTCTTACATATTCATTTCATAGTACACCAATGAAAGAGGATATTGGTGATCCCCCATTGAACACGTCAGGCAACATTAAAATCCACCAACCACCCTCAATGAACTCGGTGTTGTTCTCATTGATGTAGTCTACCTACCATGCAGGTAAAGGTTATCGTGACTGTTAAATTTGTATCGAGGCTGGGTAAGTCTCCAGAAATTAGTTGCTTGGAGGAATATAACCAAAATTAGATCAAATATTTCACAGACTCATTTTCAGTATAACATGCGCAATTTATGTTGACAAGATATGTACATTTTGAGATCCATCTTCAGTCGGGTATAGTGTAAACTTACCACGTAGACAAAGGCTTAAGCTTACGTTTCGTCATCACAAAGCTTGATGGAAATTATGCACCTTCATCCAGTACTAGGATTACAGTAAGTCTCACGTATGTCCAAAACTTCTAGAAGAATATGAGAAGTAAAGAGAGATCTCGTATTCCACGGCTTCTGTGTTTATGTGGCAGTCAGGTACTTATATAGACTGTCAAGCCACTGTTTTTTGGTCAAAATTGTATCTGTAGTTTCATGTTAGTATTATATTCCTCAGACAAACGAATCACAGTCTCAAACAGGTGTAGTTGTTTGGGCTTTTCGAAAATTTTACCCAAAATTTACGTTTAAGTTAATAATTTCATTGGAAATAGATTAAATTTTGAAATATGGCAATCTTGGAGTGACCACTACAATGTCAAAGTTTCCACTGTTCTGCATAGACTTTTGTCTGAGATAACAACCTGTTTCTGCGTATACATGTAACTGAGCAACTTTACAGCCATAGGATTCTTACTAAAGTCTATGTTCTGCATAAAACTAATCATGAAAATGATAAATTTAAATGAGTATAAACTTGTAAAGTCGGGAATTAATTGCTGCATTGTAACATACTTTTAAATCCTCACTAGAAGTTCACATGTAAACATTTACATCTTGAGATTTCAATAATAAATAGATAAACAAAAAATCATAATTAATGAATGAATAAATGAAAATGATAGAAATTAAAGAATAATAAATAACTGGCATAAAATAAAATAGAATATAATAAAATAAATTTGTAAATAACATAAATGCATGAACAAGGGTAATTTATCATAAAATGTATTACTTAATGAGATATAAAACCAAATACTTTAAAAAGTAAAGAAGTAAATTTGTGAATAAACATTTTATGAACAGATTGCAAGGATTAAATTGACAACTACCCCCAACCTCCATCCCCCTCCACATTTATTCAGTAGCCCGGGAACTCGTTTCTATTTAGGCCTCGTGTCTGTGTCCAAGTACCTGCTAATTTCATTGTATTCTAAGTCAACATCAAAGGGAAGGAACAGTCAGATGAAATCCTAGCGGTGGGCCATGTGCTGGAGTGCTTTGAGGAATTACTACACGAGACATTAAATTCCAGTCATGCGTCTAGAAAAAAATCGACGGAACAATTTGGCACAAGGCTGATGAATTGTGTCTATTTGGATAGCATATCTTTCTTGTACAAATTATATGCCTCTGAAAGGTGCGGATCAAACGAAGTATTATTTGTAAAAGCTTCAAAGTTTCCAAATTCTATATTGCTTCGTCTCATGTCATTCCATTCGAGTTAATTTCTAAACAACAGAAAAGGTTTTGAAGATAGAATACACCGTAGATATATATGATGGAGTGATGCGTCATCTCGCAAACAACTTGTCAATAGACGATCTTTTATCAACAGACAGATTTCTTAGTTTATCAACTTCAAAGAAAAAACTGTTCGTAAAACTTTCAAATTAGCTGTATGACATAATACTAATTTTGATGAACGGCGATCCAGCTATTTGTAAAGTGCCGACTATGAGGATACTGACATTTGTTCTTTTGAGCGTTATCCATTGGGGGAGATTTTATTAGAGAATTTGTGTTTTTGTCCATGATCTGACCTTTGACTTAATAAGACTTCTTCCACATCACAATTAAACCAGCGGAGTGAAATTTACAAATCCTATCAAATTGTAGCTTATTTATTCGAGTTTGGGCGCAGTAAATTTTGTCCTAATCGTCACCATATCTCACCCCGACCGCCGAAACATTGATCTTAATGCTTTTCCCTCTGAAAATTATCGATTTTTCGGCTCGGAGCTCAACATCAAAGAGTTGGCCGCGACAAGGGGTGATTTCCAGTTGTGCGAACATTTCCTGTACTGTGAAGCGAACCAACGGAGTCACCGTCACAATATTTCTCTTCCATCTATCTGCTATCAATATATGAATACTCAAGCAAAAGACTAAGAAGTGAAAAGTTGTGAAAATTGGTGGTTGATTGGGCTTATCATTGTTCTTACTCCACTCATGGGAGTTGAAGCTGAATGCTGTTGTTTAAACAGGCGGCCGGTGGGATGCGGAGCGACAATGAATCACTTTTTCATGTAAAGCGCTGTGGAGATTCCTTGGCGCGGTGGAGTTGCTGAACCGGAAGAGTATACTGCACTCCGGGTTCGAGTCTTGCTGGGGTCTCGGTATCGTCTTTGAAGCATCCAAATTTTGGAAAAAAATATATTCGTCAGTTCACTCAGCTGAAAATGGGTACCTGGTCGGAAACGGATAATGTTGTGATGTTCACCTACACGTATCAAACAGGCAGCTTAGGTCGAATACTCCCTCGGGAGTTGAGAAAGGATTTAGATTGTAGATAGTTAATTCCAGTGATCAGGGTAATAATATAGCGTATTGAGCGAGCACTTGGAGTCTAGCTCGTCACAAGTACACATTGGTCTTCTTCTTCTTCTTCTTCTTCTTACTGGTGATGATGTGTAAACCTACAGTGTATGAGGTCACCAATTGGCAGAAACGTGGAATAAAATACACAGAATGTTAAAAGTTCCTTTAACAGTTTGGCTTTTCATAGCCCATTATTGGTAAAAGTACCATTACCATATTTATTGCGCAAAATACGTCATATAGACGTCACTTTTAATCACTCTCTTGTTATTAATTGTAAATTGCTACGTGTATCGGTAATACATGTCACCCTATCCATGCTGTGAATTAGGCTGGCAGGCTAATTAAAGGGATATCATTTTAAACAGGGCATTCTAGTATAATCACAGTCAGTGTACGTGTACCTATAAATAGGTGCCTATAAATAGTCTTCATGAGTAGTGTCGACCAATTTACAAACGTAATAATAATAACTTATTTTATAAAATGCCTTATGACTGCTGACCCATATTGTAAAGTAATTCGAGAGAAACTTAAGTAATCTTTAAGATTTATCAATTAAGCGATGTCTAAATATGACCCGGAGGCAATGAAACGTGTAAATCACCAACTGTATGTGCCAGTGTTTTCATCAACGGCGTTAACACACGGATTAGATTTAGTAGCATATGGCGTGCCATAGAGACATCCGCCGACGTGCAGATAGATTTATTCGTCGCCGCTCTCCTTGATAAAAGTCTGTGTTCTGTGCAAGGGTATGTTCATCAACAACCGTGCGAACTACCGGTTACGTCTGCGTGATCGCTTTTCAATGCCTGCCGTCGTTTGAAAGGTATTGGGTAAACAGAACAGCCTTTGATCACCTGTTGTTTAAGGTTCAGGTGAACATTACCAGCATCGTAACTATATCTTTCCCATACATAGGTCACAAACGCA
This sequence comes from Diodora aspera, assembly GCA_031471655.1. Taxonomy (NCBI): domain Eukaryota; kingdom Metazoa; phylum Mollusca; class Gastropoda; order Lepetellida; family Fissurellidae; genus Diodora; species Diodora aspera. Next base: position 80,023 of record JAUELE010000019.1, read on the forward strand.
ACCACAACACTCTTAACGTTTCTTTCCAGCGTGAACTGCAATAGTACTATTCAGTGACGTTCAGTTGAATTCAACATGGTTGAAAGCTCTCATATTAGGCAATCAGAAGTTAGATCGGAATTTTCAAGACATTTTTACATTTTTTTATATCAAATCTGGAGATAAACATGAGGATATCTCAGTTCTTCGATCATAAATTCTTCAATGTATCCATTATGTTTCCCAGAAATTAGAAATGTGAGACAGCGAGAGCAGATTTAAGAGAATTGTTTCGCTTCAGACTCGGTCTAGGGTAATTTATGAAAGAAAGGTGTGTACTGTTGTACCCTTATTCCTGGATATCATGTTGATGAAAAGCGAACATTTTTCACTTGAAACTAATTATTCCTTCTTTCATTGCTTTTTCGCACATCATGCCAGTCTGACTCTGTCGTTACATCGCAATTTAGGGCTTACACGAGAATATAACTGTGTAATTCTGCAGTCTGATCAAATATTTAATTTCCTGGCTTAAACTTTCAAGGATAATTCTAACAGACCGCCGCTGACGCATTTTTATCCAATGAGATTTTCAGGGCGAAATCTGAATATATGCATGTATGTATGTATGTATGTATGTGTGCATGTATGCATGTATGCATGTATGTATGTATGTATGTATGTATGTATGTACTAGTATGTATGTATGTATGCATGTATGCATGTATGTATGTATGTATGTATGTATGTATGTATGTATGTATGTATGTATGTATGTATGTATGTATGTATGTATGTATGGATGGATGGATGGATGAGCTATTGAACGCTGTATATTTTTTGTAGTTAGTGATTACTGGTTTGAAAGAGTCTATATGACAGACAGATGAATTATAATGTCTGTTGTATCCTTCACAGACATACACAAATGTACCTGTGTAAACATATTGACAATCTAAAATATCTCAGTTTTTTACAATATTGCCTCATCCCTGTTATTGTTGATGGTATATTTCATCAGCCTGAGTGTTAATATCAGATCCATTCCACCCATCACGTTATTAACACTGTCCACGTGTCATGTCAATGTCACCAACTAATATCTCTGTTCTGTCATGACGACAAAAGCGATATAAATGGATTTTTGCGAGTAAAACATAATTTAGAGGCAATCAAATCGAGTTTTATAGTCTTTATTTAACATTTAGCTTCCGCTGGGGGCTACAGGTTGTCACTTAGTGTGTTTATATGTTCCGAGAGCTCCGATGCCTCGTTACGTGTGCTAATTCGGCAATTTACGTAAAACAAGATAAAAAGACGCTGGAGATGCGATAGACCTGCAAACTACTCCGATCTCTGTACAGACGAATGAACAAGGACTGTTGCAGGGAACATCCCATCAAATCATTAGCTGCGATCATTTCCACTTTTGACTAGCCATAAAGAGAGAAATGAGCCGTGCTCCCGTGTTTGTTTAATGCGCAACAATCAAGGGCTTGGACACAGTGCCAGCTGAAATCTCACCAGAGAATAATTTCAATTTTTTTTGCTGCTCGTAAAATAAATAGATTATTCCGATAAACAGCGGTAGGAAGGTTTCAAATCTGCTATAAGAGAAATTTCAATTCATTGATCATATATTCACCATCCCTTTCATGCTTCAAAGTAGGATTATATTTCAAAACCCAAAAGTGTTGCAGGATATATATCTGAAACGAAACGTAGCCAAATAGATCACAGAAAATCCTTTTGTGAAACCGTTGTCAAGACCAAAGACTTGACAAATTAAACCTCATTTTAGTTTGCCTTCCTTCCTAGAGGACTGTACATACATATATAATCATACCGATATATTTGCATATATTTAAGCATTATTGTACAAACTTGACAAAATCCTACCTTTCAATGAATATTTGCTATTCTTCTAAACCAGAACGTTGAATACACGAAATGTAGGCTATGTTCTCTTCTGATGGACCTTGTTCAAATTTTATTTTAAAAAACTGGTAATGTTAAACATTTGCTAGTCGAGGGAATGGTATATCTACAAAGCAGGCAACAAGCAGAGTTATACGGCTATAGATGTTGAAGATTTAAGAATTGATAATATCTATTGCAGGAGTGTATATGTACTGACGTGCAAACGAAACGATACCAAATGATTTAAATTAGTTGCCCTTACCTCATTGTTGTCCAAAAGGATGCGTGGATTTCAATGAATGTACTTTGATTAACATCATGTCATTGACAAGACTTCCTAATCTTGAAGGGATATCTCTTGTATATCCAAAGTATGTGTGAATTTATTCAGTATAGTCTCTAAAACCTCGGTATCGTTTCTTTTGCACGCCAGCATAGAATGGAGCAATTAATGCTGTAACCAAAATGATTAAGGTAATTTAAATCAGTGTGAATTCAGGCAGATACGAACACATTTAAATAGTGAAACCATGTAGAGTACATGATGACAACGTGAGACTATCAAATCTGTCATAATGCACTGCATGTAATATCAACAATATTGTAATGTACAACTGAAATATACACGCTATTGGTTATTGACATGTGGTGTCAATTACTTTACCTCCTGTAGTGAGGGATAGGTATTTTGACATCAGCTGGCCGTGTAAATTGCACGGGGGAAATAGAAATATGAAATAATAATCAGTCAGTGGAACAATCAAAGTTACCCATACGGCGAGGATATAAAAGAAAAATTGCCCCGCGTCAACGCGGAGTCACATCAAAAGCATGCGGGTAATTGCACATACACAAGCAAATCTGGGACAAATCAAAGGCTAGCAATCTGGTAACAAAATAGAAAGGTATAAAGTGTGCGCACGTCAGTAATATATAGGCCCACACGGGTTATGTCACTAACAAGTAATCGCAGTAATTAATAACATTCATTAATAATTAGCTTCAGTTTAGAATTATAACGTGTAATCGCCGCTGTACGGATGCTTCAGAGAGCGAACTCGGAGAATAAGAAACTTTATGGTCCTCGACTTGTTTTTATTTCGTGTTGTTACTTTTCGATGGGTATGATTCCTAACATTGTTTCCATCGAGCATCATTTTTCAGTCAAGCGTTCTTTCGTTTAGTTCACGTTTTAATTTACTCTAATCATTCATTTGTTTATTCATTCATTTCTTCATTCATTTGTCTCTTCATTCATTTATTCACTCACCCAGTTATCTCTTCATTCATTTATTTAGTAATTCATTTAATTAGTCATTTGTATATCTCTTCATTCATGTATCTATTTATCTCTTCGTCCATTTACTCTTCATTCATTTATCTCTTCATCCATTATTCTCTTCATCCATTTACTCTTCATTCATTTATCTCTTCATCCATTTATCTCTTCATTCGTTTATCTCTTCATCCATTTACTCTTCATTCATTTATCTCTTCATCCATTTACTCTTCATTCATTTATCTCTTCATTCATTTACTCTTCATCCATTTACTCTTTATTCATTTATCTCTTCATCCATTTACTCTTCATTCATTTATCTCTTCGTCCATTTACCTCTTCATTCATGTATCTCTTCCTTCATTTACTGTTCATTCATCTATCTCTTCATTCATGATCATTTAATCTTCATTCATTTGATTTTTCATTCATTTATCTCTTCATTCATTTATCTCTTCATTCATTTACTCTTCATCCATGTACTCTTCATTCATTTATCTCTTCATCCATTTATCTCTTCATTCATTTATCTCTTCGTCCATTTACTCTTCATTCATTTATCTCTTCGTCCATGTACTCTTCATTCATTTATCTCTTCATCCATTTACTCTTCATTCATTTATCTCTTCATTCATTTATCTCTTCGTCCATTTACTCTTCATTCATTTATCTCTTCATTCATTTACTCTTCATTCATTTGCCTGTTCATTCATTTACCTCTTCATTCATGTATCTCTTCCTTCATTTACTCTTCATTCATCTATCTCTTCATTCATCTATCTCTTCATTCATGTTCATTTAATCTTCATTCATTTGATTTTTCATTTATTTACTCTTCATTCATTTGCCTGGTTATTCATTTATCTCTTCATTCATTTATCTCTTCCTTCATTTACTCTTCATTCATTTATCTCTTCATCCATTTACTCTTCATCCATTTTCTCTTCATTCATTTATCTCTTCCTTCATTTACTCTTCATTCATGTATCTCCTCATTCATGATCATTTACTCTTCATTTATTTGTCTCTTCATTCATTTGCCTCTTCATTCATTTATCTCTTCATTCATTTGTCTCTTCATTCATATATCAATTCAGTCATTAACTTTCTTTTCTTTGATTGTATTCGTTCATTTGTTTCAAATCCATTAGCACAATTATACTATAATATACATTGGTTTGTAAAAATTATAGGAATATAGGAATGTAAGCAATGATAGACCACTGTGGATTTTTTAAATATGTGGAAACCTTAAAATGCTAAGAAATAATACTTCACACATACGTAATGAAATTATAAATCACACAAGATTTATGTCGTTCTATTCCTGGCCTACAATTAACCAGAAACATGTGCCGGAGTGAAGACCAGCGCTCCCAAACGTTGTTCCTGGCATTTTTAACAAGCCTCGTGCACGTCTCGCCAAGCATCATTTTTCAAGAATTTCTTTGGGATGAACGCGCTGGGTAACTTATGATAAGACTTTGTCAGTTTGGACTGTTGGGGCTACAACAAAGCTCCCAGCAGCACTGTGTAGGCCTCTCACATGTCACATGTTGTCAAGGTAGAGGAAATAAGATTAATTATGAGCTTACGGGAGGCCCATTTGTCACACGTGACGGTCAGCAAGTGCTGGGACTGTCATTGAAGTGGATTCCAGTCTGGACGTTTTATTTATTTATTTATTTTGTTTAATGATCGCTTAAATTACAGTTTTCAACCATCTGCAAGTAGCCTGCACGCGTCTGTGAAACATTCATTTAGAATAGCATCGACACTAATTCTAATATCGTGAGATGCCTCAGTAAAAAAACTGAATTAAATATTTTACCGATATGTTTTCCACTAGCATATTGCACACATTTTTCAGATGTATTTTCAGAACATTTCCCAAAAGGGTTTAAACATGTCTGATTGTCACCCTGGCGCTCATACATATTACTGAAAAGAAATTCGTTATAACAGAAAATTGGAATAGGGCTGGGGTTTTGCATATAAACGGAAATGTAGATATAATAACGAAATAGTATTTTTCCACGAACGAGTAACAGATGCGACCTCCATTACACCCGATGTCGCCATTTTTGAACATTAGTCTTTACTTTACTTCACTTGTGGCAGTCGACCCAGATGAAAGTGGATATTAACTCTGTACACATTTCTTGGATAATGAATTCTTCTTCTCCTTCTTCTTCTTCTACTCCTCCGCTTCCTTCTTCTTCTTCTTCTTCTTCGTCTTCTTCGTCTTAATCATCTTCTTCTTCACGACGATACATATTCAGCAAAAGAAGGTCGGTTGGCTTAAATAATAACGATGTATTCACAAGAGTATTATTATTAACGATGTGTTTTGTTTGTTTCAGAAACAAAAGGAAGGAAGAAGAGGAAACCATATACACGTTATCAGACGATGGTTCTGGAGAATGAATTTTTGAACAGTTCGTATATAACCAGGCAAAAGCGCTGGGAAATTTCGTGCAAGTTACAATTATCTGAAAGACAGGTTAAAGTTTGGTTTCAAAATCGAAGGATGAAGCGCAAGAAACTGAACGAACGAAATAAAGCACGTGTACGAGAAGACCAAGAAAACAAGGACACAATTCAGGTTCATCCGGCACAGGCGGAAGCATTAAGTGCGCAAGGGTAGACAGACAATCATCTCCGTGTAACGTTCTCTGCAGGGCACGCACAGGGCCTGGTCGGGTTGTTTCCACTGAGTTATCTCCCTTCATGGGCAAAACGGGTGTTATAGATTCTGTGACGTTAGACGACTGCTCTTGAGTGCTGTGGAAAAAAGTACAGGTCTCCTTGAATCCTTGAACCACAGTGTAAGATACTTACACAACATCGTGGAGCAATCTCATAAACGCTATCGGGAGCAGCGGTGCTACTATACCAAGGCGTACTGGATCTGGTGTAGAATACAAAAACTATGATGAATAGCTCGGCTCAAGTTAACACTCTCAACGCTGTCCCTCCTATGATGTAAGATGTAGATACTAGTACAAATATCAGTGAGTGGACATTTGCGAATGAACAAGTGTGGGAACTATAAGTGTGTTTCACAATAATATTCCCGAAAAGAGCAATAAATGCTCTCCATTTAGCCATCTTGCCATGCACAAGTGTACAAATCACCCATCACCAGTTATTTCATTTTACGACAATTACCGGAAACCAGAATGACGAGTTCCGGTGCCAGAATGGCTGACTGATTGTTACGGTGTTCATGCTCTTATCCCTGTCTCTTCTGTGTCTAGGGTGTCAGATTTCAGTCATTTGTCTCTCTTTTCATTACAATTTTGTCTCTCAGATGTTCATAAGCGGTATAAGTGTCCCGTCAATGTCTTTTCGATGTTAGAAACATGGTGGAACTTGGTTGCCATACTTCGTGTAGGCAGTTCATCGAGACAATTATTGCTACAAAGACTAGAGTTATATGTACTGTTAAGAATAGGATTTATATATTTATACAACATTTACATCTGTGAAGGAATAATGATGTTAATGTTCAGTCACATCACTAAGAAAGTTCATCTACAATATGCAGTAAATGACGTTACCCTTCATCAATTGTAAACAAACATTTGTGAGTATAAATTCTCATTGAAATTATTTCATGACTTGTATATACCGAAGATGCATAGTGCTAAATAATGGTTGCAAATCCGTTTTATTGGAAATATTCATGATTTTTTTTTAAATAAGAAAACCCAAACCGTTTTTCACTTGTTATTTTACTCTGATAATAGAAGCGGATGCCATCGAGACTTATAAGTCAAGTAAAAATCTTTACAACTCTGGAAACGTCGCGTTGACCATCAGCTTTGTCCTATGTGTCTACATTCACAGTAAAATATATACTGGCATCCAAAAGAAACTAAGCAAACATGATTTCAACTCGTTTGCAAACCTCTTATGACTTTTCATGACAGATCACAAATAAAGGGTTTGGATGTCGTTGAGTTTAATTTATCATCATGATAAAACAATCTTATCTTAAATGAATATATCTTGTACTTCAAACGTATGTTTTGTTTTATTTAGCCGTCTCTGAAGGGCTTGGTATAATTTCTTCTGGATGTCAGTATAGTTCACAGAATTTACGAAAATAGAAAACCATTAAAAGTGACAACTCCTTTATATGTAAATGATAACATTATTTCCGGATTTTGTTTTACAATATTTGTACGATTCTTAAGTTTATTATCGGTGACACCGTGGAATATGTAGTACGCATGTTTGTATTTCTGATCAGAAGAATAAAGACAATTTACCAAATTTACCTGTCTCAGATAATGTAGATATTGACGGAACGTAGAATCAAGTGCATGGTCAGTGTAACTTCATTTAATTTAATTTCATGGAGTTGTTTTGTCTGTTTTCAATTGTCTCACCTCTCATTGTCTTGACGATAACGTAGCTCTGTACGTTATGTCGTCAGTACAATCGACGACCTCGCAATTACGTCATTACTATGTCATACCACGTGACCTCGCCAAGGTTTACATGATGAAAATAAATGTGTTGTTGTAACAAAGCATTGTTGTCTTGCCTCGATTATTCTTATGGTTTAAATTATACAAGCAACCGTCTAGTCCCGCCGAATGACTGTGGAATTATTTTATATAGAGCCAGTCTAGCTCAAGACAAGCACATCTAGACCATATACCCTGAGCCAGTCTAGCTTAAGACAAGCAAGTCTAGACTATAGCTATTCTACTGTTCATTGTAGCAGCCAGGTTTTTAAGAAACACCAACAATAAAACTACATACTTAATGAACCAATCTTTAGTCGTGGAGAACGAATCTATATGTACATCGCCAAGTTTCTGCGTATATCGCCTTCACTTAAAGGAACATACTCCGAGATGCAAGTACGCCAATCTATGTTCAGAGTTTGTCTTTCTCTTCATCAAGTAATATAATACCGTGCTGTATTTTTCTCCAATTTTGTTTACGCAAAGATTTCCCACTAATTGAGGCGATAAAGAAAAGGGAGTTTCCGTCTTCGTCTAACGCTAAAAATAGATTGCGCATTGCATTAGGAAGAGTGTAAGCAAACATGGAACTGGCTAAAACGGTGATACGCAATAACGATGACATGCGATTGGACGAAACGGTCACAATTAGACAAAACGGGGAAAGATATTTGGTCCAAACGGTGACA
>JAUELE010000020.1:0-38597 GCA_031471655.1 Diodora aspera
TTAGGCTCCAAAGAAGGAGTCTGCCTATTTTACAGGGAAGAAATTGGGGCATGATGTGTGAATGAATGAATGAACGAATGGTAAAAGATCTTAGGAAATAAAAGTCTGCATGAAGAGGAGAAGAAAGAGAAGGATGCTGATCCTCCTTCTCCCGAAGCATCCAAACCATCTCCATTGACAACATCGAGCTGCTCTACATTCACAACTCCAGCGCTTTCTACACCACTTCCATCTTCTGGCATGTCTGCTTTTAGTCAACTTCGGAAGGAAGCAGCAGTTGCAGCATCGCCGCTTCTGCCATCAGTGACATCCTCACTCTCTCCTCCCGATACTCCAAGATACAGAGGAACAGGTATGAATTTTGTCATATTTTATTTTTTTGATAAATTTTCGTCATCATTCTTTGTATGTATGACCGTGGCGCTATGGTTGAAATATTACCCCATGCTACGTTAAATCATATTCACTTTGTATGTATGTATGATAGCATCATTATAATGAACCACTCAGCCTTGACATTTCAAGGTTTGAATCCTGCCTTGGTTAGCCAACTTTTGTTCTGCCCAATTTTGGTGGTGTTATTGTGTGTGATATGGCTGAAAAATTGCTGAAATCATGTTAAATCGGTTATCACTCGTTATCAATTCTTGTTTCAAAGTTATTTAAGTGAAATGATACATGTGTCTATTGCAAGATTATGATCATACAAATGATCTGGATTTGATTCCGAAGTGGCGTTGGGTGGGAGGGGAAGGGGAGGTGGTGATGGAGATAGGGGAGGCTACAGCCCCCTGTTGGGGAAACCTTTGCCCCACTGTCTGGGAATAATATAGCTATTCATCGGGGAATGACTAAAAGCAATTTGTGTATTTGGTTAAGCAAATGAATTATTTTGTGGGGGGAGGGGGAATGCTAGCGCTACCCTGGTTTGGTTCTTGATACTTTCTCATTCACTCACTCATGATCCAATCCTTCTTGCCTTGCCTCATGCAACTTACAGAGATTTAAACATGGATTTTCTTTTTGAAAATAGCAAGTTCATAACTGATCCTTAAATTCTTTTGATTAGAATATTCAAAAGTTGGACATGGACTTAAAGAAGAGACACAACTTGTTTGAGCATTTATGGGATTGTTTGGAGTTTGAGAATTTAGACCGAAGTTTTTTAATCCCTTGTGTAACTTTTGACAGGTTTTGTGAAGTTTTGTTTGTCAAAATGTGAAGAAAGGTACGTCTTTCCAGTTTACATGACTAAACAGATTTGGTTTATTGGTGACAATAATGTTGGATGCCCAATTTCAAGTCAAAGTCACATCCTTGGCCCAAATTGAAGCCCAAACGTGACCGATTTGTATTTGGGGAGTTTCTCAACTGTAACTCGTGGGAGCTTATGCGGGGGATAGCCGAAGGCGTACAAAAGTCACATTCATGTCTCATACATTTGTTTGTCTTGTGTATTAAGATGCTTTAAGCTGTAAGTAATGTTTATTCATAACAAATAGCCATTTAGTCAGCGAAAGAACCTCGGACACATTAAAAGGATGCTTCAAGTTTGCTGAGTATTTATGAATGAACGTCCTAATACAGCGATGCTTGTTTGACCAGAAAAAACGTAATCCTGTCGCAAATCAGCTGATTGTATTTATGTTGTTTGTTCGTCAGTAGCTGGACACGAGACGTGGGGGAGGTTGAAAGTTCAAACGTGATCATGATTATCTAGGGTTCATCTTCAAATAGCTCTCTTGTCCCCCTTAAAGGAGTTGCAGAAAAAAGTCAGATATTTATGTTTATGTAGATTAGGTAAATAAACAGATTGGCATTTGGGATGAAACGAGAATATAATAATCATCTAGAGAGTTTGTTTACAAGATATTTGATTGAAGGGCTGACGGAAATACTACACGTATCCAAAGGGTGGTCCTGTTTACTGAAGTCAGAATTTGCATACTTGTTGGTTTACGTCATGTTGGTTTAAGGTTTTTTTTCAAAATGATAGTTTACACACATAAAGCCAAACCCTTTTGGTTTTTATACAATTTCCTGAAAGTTTTTCTTTGATTTGTAATATAAAAAATGCGTTTTCTCAGAATTTCAAATATTGTAAATACTAATGAAAATTGTAAATTGATTCCATTTAAAAAACATCATTTTAAATAAAGTGCTACAATCTTCAAAATATGATAACAATCATTTTTATAAATCAAAATACATTTTTCTGTCAGCTGTTTTGAAAGATTCATTGATTCATTCATTAGCCCAGTTATGGAGCCCCTGGTCTATAAGACAATAGCTGAACGACTGGTGATAGCTACCTTAAACTCATTTAACCTGTGGGGCTTCCGGGGAGTGATGTGGTGTCACTTAGATAGAATAGGGCCTCAGTAACCCAATGCTTGTCATACAAGGCGACTAAAATGGGGATATTTTGCTTTCACTTTTCTTTCTATCGATCCATATTATGAACTGTCTTTCGCTCGATGTGCACCTTGTATGTACATCATGTTGAGTTATGGCTGAAATATTGCCCTTGCAATGTAAAACCTCATTTCAACTCAACTTCAACTCATTTATTTGTGACAAGACAGGAAAAATATTTCTTTAACTGTAACAATGTAACCATGGCCCGATGACTAACCTATAGAAACTCAAGTATCTCATTAATAGAGTCATTCAGACCATCCCAATATCTGGTCTTAAGGTTTTTCCTTGATAACAGAACATGTACGAATAAACACATTATAAACAAAGCATCAGATTTAACATAGGAGGGTCTGTGAGAGGTCCCACACACTTTCCTGTTTATTCCATATGATTCATAAAATATTTAAGGAGGGGTCGGCTTTGGAAGATGAATGGTTAAAATTATCTATATTCTGGGACAGACATATTTCTGATAGTTGACAGCCTGGGAAAGTGATCTTGTGAAGTGGCCCCAGTAACTATGCTTGATGTGCAAGGTGACAGTGATTTGTGGCTTTTGTTTGTCTTTCTGCTCATCTCTTTCAGTTTTTGGTAACTTATAAAGAATAGGACCCCAGTAACTTCATGCTTAACTTGACTTAGCGAGCTTATGCTTTTGTTTCTTTCTTTTTCAATATGTGCTTTTTTAAAGGGGGAAGATGGTTAGAGAGAATGTGTTGGTGTAAGATGGGGGGAAAGGTAGGGGGGAGGGGGGCATCCTCAAAATTCAGGGCATTTATGGCTCCACCAATGGATCAATATGGTGATATAGCTGAAAGATTGCCAAAAACAACAAACACTCTTTCTATTAACCCAGATTATAACACTAATGAACTAAAATTGAGATCTTTTCTTTTCTTACTATCAATCTCTGTATGTCATGAATGTTTGGCTCAGATTCAAAGCAGAGGGGAGACTGTTGCCCTGATTTTTGGTAAACCATGATTTTTTAAAGTTGAATATCAATAAGTGAACTTTCTGTGTTTGTATTTCTGTTTAAAACTCTAGACTGAATCAGTCACTTCCTCCATCTGAACCATGCCCTAAGAACTCGGAAGCCCAAAAACTGCATTCACAGCCATCCAATCAGAATTTTTTGTTGTCCCCTCCCCTCCTACCCTCCCCCTTTCACATGGCTGGATTCATCCCTGCTTGTGTATCATGTTATCACACAAGTTATTCAGTTATGACTGAGAGATTGCTGTAGCAGTGTTAAACCTCAACTTGGCAACTCAGAGTGCAAGATGGGTCTGTAGGCTTCATACAGATGTCAACTCCTTAAGAAAACAAACACCATGGTATTCAATTAAGCTGGCTCGTCTTGTGTTTTACGCAAACAAGAGCTACAAAATTCAGTTTTGCTCTGACATTAGCAAAATGCTATATTTTTGCTAAATGCGGTGATGCTGGCGGTGGCCGTGTTTACCGAGGGTGGAAAAGCTGGTTAAATGTACCAATGTACACAGTCTACCACAGTGTCACAAATTCATCATTTGTCTTTAAATATATGCAACTGTTGCAAGCTATAGGCTGTATATGTATAGCGCATGTAAATGGCATGATGTATAACAGTGGTATAGCTATGTTTGTAAATGGAGTTCAGATTGAAACAATAAGCGTTTCCAGGAGCAAATGTCCTAATGGAGAGACGCTCATATGAAATTTAAAAAATCAAAATTTAAAAACAATTTTATATTCCATAATAAAGAATGAATTTTACTTCTTTAATTTTATTTTGATTCTTTCCCTGTCTGATCTGAGTTCATCCATGAAATAAATATCAATATCTGAATTGTTATTTTTTCATTCAGTTTGGCTCCCGAGGAGTGGTGTCACTTAGAAAGAATAAGACCCCGGTAGTACAATGCTTATCATACAAACAACTAAAATTGCATTTTGTGCTTTCACTTTTCTATCAATCTCTTTCCTTGGTGTGCAGCTTTCTGAGTTGTCATGGCTGAAATATTGCTCTTGCAATGTAAAACATCATCAGTTCCACTAATTGTTCCTCATGCTGTGGCTGATATATTGCCTGCTTTAGTGTTAAATACAATTTCATTTACTTTTTCTGTCTTATGAAATCTTAACCCTCCCAATGAAAGTTGTAACAAAACGTTTTACGTTACTATCTCATTTTTTTTACTGTAAAAAGTCTGTATTGTCTCATATTTTTATGTAAAAAGTAAAATAAATAACACCAAACAGTTTTACTCTTTGCTTAATAAAAATGAAGATGAAGGGAAAATTTGGAAAATAAATACCTTGAAAAAGTGTAATATATATTGAAGATATTTATTTTTTAACGGCAGGTGAGAGAAGCTCAAAGTTTTCTCTCGTCTTTTGAAGGAAACCAGATCTTTCCGGAGCGTCTGTTTGAAATATGAATATGCCGAGTGCATAAAGGATGAATTGCACAGGAAATACCTGATTTTTTTCCAACCAGAAATGATACATTGTGATAATTATTCACAAAAGTTCTAAACGACAAAAATATCCAGAACCACAGTATCAAGCTTTATACTCGATAAACAAAATGGCTGCCTGCTTTGAAGCTTACAAGATGTTAACACTAGACTGAAATGTGCATGTATACCCCTTTTTCTTTTCAAAACAAACCATGGATCCAGAAGTCTTTATAATTATACATATGTCTTGCATACTTTGAAGTCGCTGGATCAAAGAGTGTATCAAAGTTAAAATAATGAGACACGAATATGATAAAATATTGTTTTATGCTCCAAGACCAAAGTTTCCAAGAACCCACCTTGCTCCAAGCTGGCTGGAGTTTCCGTGCTTCACACAAACTGAAAAACTTTTTCGGACGCGTTTTGACATAAGCGTTATTTTGTGGGTCGGCTGGTCCTTATATACAGCATTTGATTCAGTTTGTATATTCTTCAAAGGGTGGAAACATGTTTAATGTTCATATCATCCTCAGTTTGTTTCTCGCTGAGTGCCTGCTTCCAGTAAAAGAGCGGATAATTGGATTTTGATAACCTGTTTAGTTTTGCCACAGGTACGTCCTCGTCTTAAGTGGGTGTTTGATCCCTGTTTCCTATATGGTTGAGCCCGTGTATTCTTTATAACAGAGTACTTGATAATGGCTCCCATGAGTTAAACTTTATTAAATTTTAGAAAAATATTTATTTATTTGAAATGTCTCTTTAAAAGACTGTTTTTCAGGGTTTAACATTTTTGTTTTAAGACTAATTGAGAAGTTAAACATTTTCAAGCTAGATTTATTGGAGAATTTAAACAAATGTTTTTGTAAAAAACGAGGACAGCATTTTGAAAATTAAAGAAAACCCATGTGGAAATTTAAATTTTGTTGTATAATTACTTGCGAAGTTTAAACATTTTCAAGTTTGATTTATTTGGCTATTTAATTTAATAGGTTTTGTAGTAAATAAAAAGAACATTAAAAAGAACACAAATACAAAGATATGAAATGGAATCAACGCTAAGTCTTACTCATGTCAAGCCAATCAACATGAAGAGCTCATCTAGACTTGAGAGAGGCTTCATTTTGTGAGAAAGTCTGCCAAAATTCAAAACTGAGGGGGCATGGCATGGCACAGTGGTTAGCGCATCAGCCCAGCAATCTGCCAGCCTTGGTGGTTGTGGTTCGAGTCCTGCCCGGGCACCTCTCTTTCAGCCCGAAGAGACAGGAGCCCCGTTGGTGAGACTGTGGTGATGTGACTGAAAGATTGCCGAAAACCACATAAAACCCCACATCACTCACTCAAAACTGAGGAAAAAAAAGGATTAACTGACTAAGGGTTAACTAGGTCCTTGAGTCAGACAATATGCCTTGGTGAACTGTACATTTCGGTGGTATTTGAAATATATATATGGTTGATATGCTCGTAGTTTGGCATGTGCTTAACAAATGTTGACCAGCTTACGTTTTCATTTGTCTGTATCATAGCATTAGCAGAAAAAAATAACACAATACAGTTCTCAGGCCATATTGTTCCAATATCACATCCATGCAAATAGATTTCACGATTGGACATAACTGTTTTCTGGGTTTGAGCTGTGTTTAGAGAGAAGTAAACATTCTTCTCAAGTGTTTCGAGACTTCAAAGTTAAATGATTTATACTCAGTTCTGATTCCAACAAGTATAAGGAGACATAAGTTATATATATTGGTTAATGTAACGGATCTCCATGTGAAGGAATACTTAGCTGGAGTTCTTTTAAACTCTGTTTGATAAATTGTTTAACCTTTGCCAGCCTTTGTGGGGCTTCCAGGGAGTGACACAGTGTCACGTAGAAGTAACAGGGCCCCAGTAAGCCAAGACTTGTTGTACAAGGTAACTAAAACAAGGATATTTCTCTTTCACTTTTCTTTTTATCGATCTGTGTTTTCGTGTGCACCTTGCTCATCATGTTGTGTTATGGCTGAAATATTGCCTTGCAGTGTAAAATGTTTGCAAGCTCAGATAATTCTCCTGATTTTTGAGAGTTGGTTTACCGTAAGTTTAATTTCTTTAGAATGATAACTTATATTGTGAATAAAAATTGACTTTGGGTTTAATTGAGGCTTGAACAATTTTAAACAACTTAAAATTTTCAGATAAATATTTTAGTGCAAGGACTCCTTGACCAAGGTGACTGACTGCTTGACTAACATTCTCACAGACTCACAAGGCACAGAATAGGGCAGTGGTAGTGTGGGTTCAAATCCTGTCTGGAATGGCTAATTTTCAGTCCTAACTTTTGTTCACACCAAAGAGAAAACTCCCAATCGTTCTGATACAGCTGTATATTGGTGAAAGCAACCTTAAGATACAGATCAAACCAAACCATTGACTGTCTTGTACATCAGCAATGGGTTTGATTCCCACATGGGACACCCTTCATTCAGCCCTGGGAGGAGGGTGGGGGTGACATAAATTGAAACAAGGGTCTGAAGGTCATATGTTTGTATTTTTTAGAAAGCTGTATATATGTAGTACTTCAGTGGCAGATCCAAGGGGGGGGTCCAGGGGGCCCGGATCCTCCTCCTCCCTTTTGAAAATCGAATACGGAAAATTGCATAGTAAAAAGTCCTCGAACCCCGGATAGGACTTACATTTTGCATGTTAGACCTCCCCCCCCCTTTTCAATGTGGCCCACCCCTTTCCAAAATCCTGGATCCACCCCTGGTACTTGGTGTGTGTTCTGGTTTATCTACACAATTACTTGATAAAGCTCTTGAGATGTCAGTCATGTCACTGAAAATATATTTTACAATGAACAATTTACAAGCTTTTTCATTATGCTTGCCAGAGTTTGTTGGGGGCATGCCAGTTCTGCCCTTCCTTAAAACCCTAAATGCTCTGTCCATTCAGTCTGGAAACAAATCTTTCATTATTAGATATAGTTGAAAGATTGCTCAAAGTCACATTAAATGCAATTTCATTTTCATTTTGTCCCAAACCTCCCCTCCCCTGCTTTCTCCCCCCCACCAAGGTTCCTTCCCATCATCATGCACACCTCTTTCAGCCTAGAAATGGAACTGAAGTGATTGGTGATGCCATGATGATATGGCTGAGAGATCACTGCAAACAAGACTATTTCAAGTTCACTCTCATATTTTCCCCAAACATTGTAACCAATTCAAACATTCCAAATACCAGTAACACATAGGAAATAATTTGTATAACCTTCAATGGCCTCTTGTGGGTCTTTGTATTGTCGAGATCTAATTTCAGTCAACAGTTATATGAGTTATAATTCAAATAAAATCTCCCACCTGTTAAACCTGCCTAGAGAACACCTGTATTTTATTTTCTGTGGATTTAAGTATGATCTTTACCTGAAATTTGATTTAATGTTGGTCTTGATCTGTCACTTTGAAGCAGTTTCTTCAGTAGACGTGTCACATGAGTAATAGAAAGCCATTGTTAGTTGTCTGGAAACTAGCATGTGGTGTAGGGAGTTGTTGTGTTACGAGATTTACGATCGTTATCAATTTTGAAATAATGTTATAGCAGGGAAATTTTCAATTCATGTTTGGAGTGTCAAACGAAAAGTCTAAGCAAGGCCTATTTACCTATGGATAACTTTAAAGGTGATATATTGCATTGTGGGTAACTCGAACGATTTGTTGAAATAAATTTTGGGGAGAAATGACACATTATAATTTAGACATGTCAAATTATTTATCAGTTCTGTGGGTTTTACCTTTCTGTTCATATTATTACTTTGTGATAACGTGTGAAGACATTCAGCTGTATCGCGGTACTCTTTTATTTTTGCCACAAGAAAGCCTAAGAGGCTTTGGAACAATATAGATTGGGCTGTTTCATCTGTGTGGTGATGTTTGTATGGGATTATAGCCCAAACAGGACCAGTGGACTTCAACATAACTCAAGGATATTGCTTTGAACTTAGCTTTTTCTTTTTTAATTTTCACTTTAAACTAAAGAAGACTTAAATTTCGATCATTTTTAAGTGACGTGGCACAGAGCAGCTTAACAACCTTTGCTTTACTGTTGAAAATTAAAAGAAAAAGCTAAATGTTTTCAATACCAGAAACAATATAAATACATCCAAAATGACCTGAAAAAACCCAGACCCTGATAAATATTGGAAAAATTAAATTTCAAATATCTTTTAAATTTGAAACATTTTCATTTGATTTTAACTCGCAGACTGTTACCGATTCCCGAATATTTTTTCTTTTGTAAATCTTATCACTATATTTACTTACTAGAGTCATAGAAGTTAATACATAGGATGAAGGAAATTTTCATGTAAAATTTGTTTATAAAGGAGGCCGATTCTTATTTCTTTTAAATTTTAGTGAAATAGGCATAGGGTCTTGGGATTATTTATATAAAACTTAACAGTTGTAGGAACGCACCTGGGCATAGACGCAAGGTTTATATTTTCTAGTGTGGCCCAATATCTGGTGATGTAGACAGGCTAACAGGCAGTGTACTGGGATTGGAGGCAGCTGCCATACATAAATATGATGGCACTATTTTTCATCACTTTCGCAGAATTGTTGTAAGAAAACCATATGGATGAAAAGACAAATCTGTTCAATTCCTGATATCTTGCTCAATGTCACTTCTTCAGAAAAATAATTTTAAACTTTGGCATTTTGTATTTAAAAAGCAGTTTTTTGACATTTCATGTAATTTGAAATTGTTTGTTTCTTTTGTTGAAAAATATTCAAGTGTTATTAAAATTGATTTCTGTTTATAGATGTGAAAAAAATGTAATCTTGTCTTACTTTTCACTTTTTAGAAGAATGGATTGACACAGACTGATAGGTGCAAATATTTAAATGAAATAATGGTTTGATTGTGAATTAAATTACTTTTCGAGAAGTACTGGAAATACTTTAAAATCGATATAAAGATTTATGTTTAGAAAATATTGTCAGAGAAAGCAGAAATTTGTTTAAAAATTGTGACAAACAATTAAAAATGAAAAATGAGAAAAAATGGATGAAAGCCTAATGGCAGCTGAAACCACCTTTCTTGATGGCCTCTGCCATTTTCTTACAAACTGTCTTTCCAGGTATGTCAGAACGAATAAAATATTAACGAAAATTGTAATTTGGGAAAGTGAGAATGGTAAATGGAAGCAAGAGACGTAGGACTGTTCCCATGTATGATTGATGTTCGATGCTTGTTAATTGCGTTAACGGAAACTCTGCGCAGAGCCGAGGTGTAATGATATTATTTGAAGATATTGGTTCCTGGAGCTAGGAGCTGGGTCGGAGGTGGGAAGTGCACTGTGTTCACTCAAAGAAACAGGAGAAATCATGTTATAGTCATTCTCCATGTGTCAAACTCTTCCACATGTTTCTTCCACTCATCTGCCACTGTTTGAAGTTCTGCAGTGCTTTATCTGGTCTTCATGGTCATTCTGCTCTCTGATTGGTCAGATCTCCCCAGAGATAAATATCATAGTGGTATGGGTGGGCAATACGGACAATTACCTTGAGGTTGTTGGTGCGAAAAATATGATCTTCTTTGTCATATATATATGGTAATGGTTTTGACCTTTTGCTGAAAGACTTGCAATGGCTTTGCATCTATCTTCAAAATACTTCAAAAGGAATTCCAAATTGAAATTGAAAACAAATAACATTATTTTGAAGCCATCCTTTACTTGAATATGAATAAATAACTCTTGTTTTTTTCTGCCTACATATGTGTATACACCTTTAATTGAATGAACTTTTTTCAAATAATTCTATTTAGAAAACAGTCAAGCCTATAAAGGTGAAATAATTTGTTCAAAATTTGCAACAAGAAAATAAAAAATAAAAAATTCTTCCCAAACTTTGTTCTGGGAAACTTGAACAATGAGAAATATGATTGTTGCATCAGTTTTAATTGGGTCGGTGATGACGCAGGATGGTGTATGGTGGTCATTATTTCACCTGTTGGCCGACCATGTACAAATGTGGATTACATTGACCGGCAATGTTATTTCCTCAGGGTCGAAGATATGCATTCGAATCTCCAACTCAAACATGTCACAGACCGAAAACATTTAAATGAGAATATTTGTCACAACAGGCGCTTGACAAGTTCCTATTATGATATTATTTGGTACAGGGTTTAATGCATCTGGAGCAAGTTAAGCCTCGCAGTCGAAAATCATATGGCCCGCATCTGCTATATGAATGTTCGTAATAATATTCAGACTGTCAAAATTTTTGTTTGGCATTTTGACGCACATTGTAAAGGTTGGCGTGTATATACAATATGTATCTTTGCACTGAAGTGGACATTGGCAGAATAATTTGGGTTTTGTATTGGGTTGATGTTGGAAACCTTATCTATACGTATAAACTGAGGAGCTATGGATGGGGTGGTTCAGATTAGTGGTAAGAATGCTGGGATAGCGTCAAATTTCGATAGATAAGAACGATTTATTGTACAAAAGCTTCCACTTCATGCCTGGAAAATGAGTGACATTTTGAAGGAGGGTCTTCCGAACTGCCAGACCAACTTTGTAACAGGTGCATTTATTATTTGATCATGAAGTAGCGAAGAAAAATGTTCTTTCCTACGAGGAATTTGTTTACGAAGGTGTTTTCATGTGAATGGAAATGTGAAAAATGCTCGTGTTCTAATATTCGGCATACTGAAATCATATGGTAGAGGCCCTCTCTGAGCAGAGACAAAGCTAGGGGCAACGTGAGCCATGTGTTTGCCACAGACAGAAATAATAAGTGATAAAGATACAAGAAAAATCTGCCATGTTGATGTATTCTCTCATAGGCAGGTGCGAAAGGAAATTCCAAGCATCAGAAGCAAATGGTCCCACTCCGCCATCTTGCTAACTGGTGCAGACCACCCAGCGGTCAAATGGTCACTGATATAAACATTTACTGCGCTTAATTAAACAAATTAGGACATGGTTTCAAATTACAAAAGATTTATTTAACACTAAATTGGTTCAACATTAAATGTGAATAAAGATATGTACAAATTTTCAAATTTGTCCAATTTACTTACCTGTGATGCTTTAACTTTAATTTAAAAAATTTTAATTTTAATTTCGAAAAATGATGAGTAGCTGTTAAATTTTGCTAAATCTTTTTCTGTCTGTTTCTTATTTGTAAAAAATTCTTTGAAAGTTTAAAAAAAATTAAAAAAAAGAATTATCTAGTTTCTGAGAATTCTTGTCATGTTTATAGATCTTGCAGACTGGCTGGTAAAACTGTCAGGGTTGCGTCTTTTTCTTGAAATTAGTTTACAGTGGTGTGTAAGCCTGCTACATCATATTGTTACGATTCAACATAAACTTAAAGATGGCTTGTTTGAGGGCTTCCAACTCAACTACCTAAAAACGATGAGACAATTTACTTTAGGAACTATTTACAGAATGCCAAATATATGAAAATCAGTTGTTCTTTGTTAATTTGTGACTACGTCTAACAGGCAAATAGGAAGTTGAATTTTGGGATCAGTCCAAAATTTTTCAAATTGTTTGGCAAATTTATTGAAATTTAAGCACCATACTGTTTGCATATTTGCATTATACTGTTTTTATTTGCTGCCAAACAATTTACATACAGGCTCCACTCTACAGATAGCAAATTTCCACAAGAAGAACACAAATATTTGAAGCTGTTTTTCTTTAACCAGGTGTTTCGAGTGATCTTAGACGAGGGTGTTCGTTTCACCAAATTATCTCTTTTTGACAGTTCTAAACCGAGCCTGCTTTTGACAGGTATCATTTTGCCTACTTGTCTTCCAGTTGTAAGGAACGGCTCTCTGATTGGCTGTTTAATCCCAATTAAACTAGTAAGAACGCCAGAACATTCTCGCAAAAAAAATAACCTGCAAAGGCCGCTGGTTTTACCTCCCATATTTTGGCATGTAATTAATAGAAAAGGTCTATATTTTTTTTAGCTGAAAATTGAAATTGTCAAAATGTCTTGTCAGGAAAACGCTTTTTTTCTTGGCATCTCTCTGTGGGTTTCCGAGGAAATGGCACAGATAATGTTTACTAATTGTGGTCTTTAAACAAAGTTTAGGGAACACTATTTGCTTCCACCATGGCCAATTTGGGCCCAGTTGCCTGAGCTGCCCCAGCTAAAGTTAATGGTAAAGAAATGTGAACCCACAATTAGCTTAGAAATGTCTTTGCAGGTTTTATTGTAAACAATCCTGAATTGTAGTCAAAAGGAAAAGTGTTGTTTTTATTTGTTTGTTTAATGTTTTGTCTTCATTTAGTGAAAGTTAAAAGTGTTTTGATGGTTAGAATTCTTTCCAGCTTCATAAAGTAAATATAAACCGATCGCTTTTCAAACTGGCAGTCTGTTTTATAAGAACACCTCAAACTCGTCAATAACGCTGAAAATATATGTAATAGGCTTTTGACCTGACTTCAAACAAAAATTCTTAACAAAGCACATTTAAAAGTGTTTAAATTTTTAAAACTCTTCAAAATAATCTGCAGCTTAAAACTTCTTAAAAGATGAAGAACAGTTTTAAGGAAGTTAGTACAAAGCTAACCTTTGACCTTGAACAAGGAAAGATGGCCGCTTATGTAACACTTCCTTTCATCTTTGGATACATAATATCATATCAGTCCCTTGGGGGCTGTTCATCTCTTATACTGGCCAGTGTCCAGTCAGTGATTGCCGGACAACATGTGGTATTCAGCTGGTCAAATATAATTGTGGCAGTTTGCATCTGGCCTCATGACTCAGTGTGTCATTATTTCAGAGCATCACAAAAACAATCAGGTTGATATATATCCAAGGCAGATCACTCTGTCTTTAATTGTTGGCAGATGTCTTGAAATTATGATCAAAACTGGCCCTCAGGGGACTCAGAAATTATCTCATCATGCTAGAAAGGAAGAGGGAAAGGCCATTATCCCCTGTTTCTCTCTGGGCTCTGGGTAATCTCCAGCTATAATCACAGTCTAACATTTATTAAATATTTATCATGTAATATTGGAAACGATACTTGTTAAAATTAATTTGAAAAAATCACCTGTCTCTAAGGAGAGTGTCGAATCATGCTGGAATTTTATTTTTTAAATCTTGAAATTCAGTTCATTGTAAATATTTTTATATAATTTAGGATAAAGATTTTAAACTTTTTTTTTTTATTATTTCAATGTTTAATCAATTTAGGTTTCTTTATAGTTTTATGACTTTTTAAGTAAAATTGTATTTAAATATTTCATTAAAATAATTTAGTTTTGATGTTTAATAAAAGCAAGAAGAGCTTGTCTTCTGTAACAAACGTCTCTTTTATTGTCATAATCGGAACTGGGGAATCAGACACATTTAATATGGGCACTGTCAACATTGTTGGGCATGTGAAGTGGAGATTTGGTGAGAATTACCACAGATATTGGCTGACTTTCGCTGGAAATCAAAGCATTTGGTTTTGGCAAGCCAGAACCCTGATCAGAATAGACAAACTATGATTAAGCTATCGATGCAGGGATCATCGCGATGCAATATTCTCGCGTTCTGGCTGATATTTTCATCTCATAATCATCGTGTCCATTAAGTGTATTGTTAGCGAGCCTCCGATGAGATCTTTGTCTCAGGGGTCACAGAGAGAGGAATTGTGGGTAACGAGGGGTAATGATGTCATCCTGTGATGTCCGTTTTTCGGTCTCCGTTCAATTGAATTGCACATGACCCTTGTTAGGATCATAGCAAAAGGTCATCCTCGCGAGTTCCCAATGATCAGCAAATTGGGATCATATGATAATTCCGATCTTGTTTGCGTTGATAGGATTGTTAGGCTGCCCTCTGTCATTGTTTCAACAGTCACTCGCCTTAATTACATCCAAGCAAGAGTGAAGTATTTATAGATTTTTCACTTGATTCTATATTTGACCAGGATTATACAGCTTTCCAACACATTCGACATATAATTCTTGGTGAAGTGTCACTACTTTGAACACCATCTTTGAAAACAGTCATACTCTTTATTCTTATAAAATTTAAATTTAATTCTTTCTTTTAATAATTTGCTTAAAAGTGCACATTAAAAAGATGTTACACATTTCTAAATCAAAATGATATAATCATATTTTACAAAGAAAAATTGGAAATGACAGATCTTACTTCCTTTCTCCAAGCCTCTCACCCCCCACCCCCGCCTCACCCATACCCCCCAAGCCAAAAAAAAATCAAATATACTCTAAATCTTGTTTATTGGTTAACCAGAGACACTTGGGATAATTAATTTTAAGGAAATATAAGAGATTATTTTTGTAGGGAAGTTTGTTTATAAGTTGTAATGAAATCTGTGTATGGTATTACAATAAGAATAATTTCTTCCTGAAGGGCCTGTTTTGAAGGTGATTCTAGAATGAATGGACTTGCCCTCTCTTTTGTTTCTGTCTGTCTCTTCCTGGAACCGGATAGTATGTTTATCAGTTTTCAAACATAGCTTTGAATGATGAACAGCAGTGGTGCTAGTGTATCAGAAATGAAATTAAAGAGCGGCTGATAAATGAAGAGTTCCTACCAAGGGAGATTACTCTTATCTTTCAAAGAGCTGAGACAATTGCTGGTCCACGCTGGCACCAATTAGGCCCATACCCGAAGGTTTGTTATTTGGGAAATATAGAAACTCGTGCCACTGGAAATGCTTTGGAGTATTTAACCACCCACAGACAAGTTTACAATCTTCGCTGTCAGATTCAGGCTTCAGCCACTGGCATCCTATCATACAAATATGACAGAGTTATGGTTCCTTCTTGAACATGGGCAATATTTCACAGTAGGCATTGACGTATGAAGGATTTTATTCACGGAAATAAAGACCACATGCCATGGGAAAAACCCCTTTCCAAAGCAAAGTAATTTGGTTTTAATTATTTGAAATTAATGTTCCTCTGACACAGGCATTTTGGGAGATGAAACAAGATTGCTGGGGAAATGAAGAGTCTTACATTAGACTTACATACACCATCTGCGCTTTGAAAATATGTGTGTGTGGATCTTGCTGACTGTTGAAATCAGCTATCAGATGCCTATTGAAAAACTAACTTTCATCAAATTTCCTTAGGAGGTTTATATTGGGGGAGGCCAAGCAGCTGTTTGGTTTTGTCAGATCTTCGTGGCAGGGGGCGATCCCACCAACGAAGAAAATTGGCGAGCATTTGAAAATTGTGAAGATAATTCTCACACTGTCATTGTCATCTTTCAAAAATCTGGAAGTGAAAAATTTTGAGTTTTTAAAATTGCTGCATGTTGCAGGTTTTTGAGGAGTGCATTTATATTGAATGATTCATATTTCAGTTCATGTTTATTTTCAGTTTTAAACTTGAATGAATTGAAGTTTATTTTTGATTTTGTAGTACTGTCAGATGCTTTATTCTTGGTTCTGTTTCGAAATTCATTGCTGTTAGGCAGATAGTATCTTTGTACTATATTTGTGTTTCGACCTCAAATCCTGCCTTGTTTTCTAGCCTCAATCCTTTTTAATTTAATAAGGTTTGTAGTACAACTAGTTCCAAGACGGGTTCTGACCCAAGTCCAAACACTGAAAGATTTAAGTTATTTTTAATTTCAGAAACATTTTATGTCTTGAAAATGGAGAAAGATGTATTTTTTCTCCATCAAAATAAAATTCTGAAATTTGGAGTCTTCGGACTCTTTACTAAATTTTTTTCTAAATTTTTCAGTGCTTGAACGCTCCCAGTATGCAAGTGACGACCCTTTCTTTAAGCACAAATGCCGCTTCTGTCACAAAGTGTTTGGCAGCGACAGCGCTCTACAGATTCATGTCAGGTCTCATACGGGTAGGTTACATATCTGTATAAAATGTAGTTCATTTTAGCCTCCCAGTTTTTCATCTTTGTGTGGTGATGGGTACAACAAGCATTGAAACAGTCTGTAAGCTCATTTATAACACTTCGAAAAATTGAAATATTAATAAAAAATAATATTTACAAATATTTCACAATTTAATTCAATACCAGACAGGTAAAGACATTAATGTGGTTTCGTAAAAAAGAATTGTTTAAAAAGTTCATGTAACTTCAACTGATGGTTTGGGAATGCTAAGTATTTGTTAAATTGTTAAAAATGTTCAACATTTTTGGAAGTTTTTTAACAAAGGAATTATCTGAAATTTTTGTTTCAATTTCAAAGAGAAAAGTTTGACAGACTGTTTAGTGCTTGCTTGGTTGAGTTGTGGATAAGTGTCAGGAAACTAGTTTGTGTAGTTGTAGATTTGCATGTGAAATGGTAGATGTTACACCACAATATAGTCATATTATCATATACATATACATATTTATGCTTGAAGGGGTTTGCTAAGAATTGGCAAGACTGAGAAGAATTTAATAATATTTACCTGAAAACTTCTAAATTCAAGAATGTAACCATCTTATTACTAAATTTTTAACTAACTTTAAAAATTGAATATTAAATAAAAAATAGTTAAAATTGATTGATGGACATTTTCTATACTTTATTTAAAAAGAAAATTTGGTTTGCTGCATGTATAAACAACACACATTGCCATATATGGTCAAAGAAATAATAGCTGGAGGTAAAACGATGAATACCTTCACATGGTAATGCAAACAGGGAACTGCTTGTGTAGTGTTTGTCCTTGCCGGTATGAAGTTATTTGAAGACATTTCCTCATTTCAAAATATCTTAAACTGAGACCTAGCTTGCAAAATCCACATTTTTCCATGAAAATAAATAAACTGTGCACATAAGAGATTTTAAGGAAATTCTTTCAAAATGAGAAAAAATAGAATAAAAATATTTTTGGAAAATTTGAAGTTTTTCTTGACTTTGACAGCATTATTACTGCAAACCTGTAATATGCAAGTGGCTGGGGAATCGTTCTTCACAGAACTGTCCACAATTTAAAATTTAACTATTCAGTCATAAAATATTAAGCATTTCTTTACAACATTAGACTTGAAAAGTTGTACTATATATCCATTAACACCAGTATGATGAAACAGTAAGCACTCTCACATTTGTGATCTGTTGGTGTAAATATGTTTAAGTGGACACACAAGTTTGTTGCAAAATAAGTTAGAATTTAGTTTAAACATTGTATTGTAGAATTTTGATTTTCTTTAAAACTACAAAATTCTTAAGAATTAAGTCCTGTCTCACAGGGAGGCTGGGAAGCGGCACAGCAGCTAGCCTAAACAGTATGAAGTATCCAGTGACATTTCAGCAAATGATCAAATACACATTATTTCTTTTATTTTGTGCATTACACTGAATGTTTGAGTTCGAATCTGGACAAGGGTCAAACTCAAACAGTAGCACAGTAGTTACTTTTCAAGGAAATGTAATCTCAAATAAAACAAATAATGTTAATAGTTCTGGAATCCAATCCTGCTCTATATTAATTTAGTCCTGAAGCGTGTTTATTACATGGTGTTATAGATAGAGTATTGTTGAAAGTCTTGTTAAAAACCTAAATAAATAACTCTTACATAGTTCAATTATGTGGAACACTTCCTGGTTTAAATCTATTTAGACACGGCAGAGATGGTGGGCTATAACTGAAATACTGCAGTAACATTAAACAACATTTCACTCACCCATTACACCCTGCAGATGTTACTGGTGGGGTAAAATCTGGTAAATTTGTGTACAATCTCTGGACGAATCTGTAATTATTTGTTGATTAGAACCCTTGGCAAATCTACTCAAATCAAACTCTAGGGATGGCTTCATTACTGAAAAAAATATACAAGAGATATAAGACTGAATTTTTATTACAAAATGTTTTCAACATTAGTACAGACTTCAGTGATGCCATCAATTTTGTGATTTGGATGTTCAGATACAAAAATTTGTAATTGTGTTCAGTTCCTTGAATAAGCTTATAAGTATTTCTTCTTTGATGTTTAATATTTTATATTTGGTTGCTAAATACTTTTGAATGGGTTCACAGTGTTCATTGTAAGAGTACAACTTATTATTATAATCTTGTTTATTCAGAATAAAGAAGATTAAGTGAAGTATTTTAATAGTTTTTACAAAATATAATTCATGTTTGTACAGTTACCCCATACTTCCTACTCTTGTCAAGATTATAACTTAAAATAATTCTTTATTTTTAAAATTTATGTCAATAAGATTATTCTGAATATTTCATCCTCTTCAGAGATTTAGCAGGTTTTTTACTAATAGACTTTCAACGCTTTTATTATGAGCATTAAATACAACACAGCTGAAAAGTTTGTAAATGCCCTTTAAAGTTTATTTGGTACTAACAGACTAATTGGTTCAATTTCTATTCTCTTGTTGAGTGCATAGAAAAAGTTGCAGAGCAAAATGTCTTATGGTCAAGGCTTATTCTGTTCATCAAATTTGATATTGTATTTAATGGAAGATAAATGTCAGAAATGAAATCAAATATTTTATCAGTTTTATCTCCCAAAAATTGGACAAAAGGGTGGTTTAAGCTCTCTGTTAGCCTTTCTATGACTGGTGTTTTACATAGTTTATGAAAACATTTCTGTTGCTTGGAGAGGCAAACACACTTGGCCTTTGCATATAGGTTTTATTTGAGGTTTGGTCGATTAACTGGAGTTTGTCTTATTAGGATGAAAACCTTTTTGACACTGGGACAAAACCTTTGTTGGGATTAGAGCATAATCACATTGTTACCTTTGGTTTGATTTCCATACATGAAGAGGTGTCGGAGACTGTGTAAAGTTTGTGGCAAAGAACATTGCCAATTACCCGTGCTGTCAGGGCACCGGGCCACCTCGAAGCCAAATGATCACTGTTCATCTTTTCATAAGCGTGACCAAGCTGGGAGAAACTGCTTCGTTTTGTATTGTCACCTGGCAAAACGTACACATTAAAAACTTTGTTCAAACACCTTCCCTTTCTGAATGGGCTTGTTCGACGCTATTTATATATTCCGTACACTGAAGATGGGGGTGAAAAAGGTCCTACCCCGTAATGAGCTACTCACCGTTAAAAAGGTAAACAAAAATGAGTCGAATGACTTCGATAATGGAAAGACCCCAAAAGTCCCTTCGGGTATGGAAAGAGGATTGTCAGAGTGTGTTGGAGGGAAGTTTGCTTAATATGTTCCGAGCTCATTTTTAAACAATTTGGAACAAAGTGCCACCACCCTGTGTGTTACCTGAGCAATGCGAGATGAATACCATACGTAAATGTATTTTTAACTACACCTCTTGAATAAATAGTAGAAATATCAAATGTGGCTATAGTTAAGTATTAAAGGATGGATTTCAACAGAATATCCCCCCCAAGCCTCTCGAGTGTTTGCAAAAAATTAGTTCTGTGATATTTACATATGTAATGACACAAAATTCTAAGGCTTACCCATCCCCGACTGTTAACAGGGAAGCAAAAACTGTCTTCTCATAATATGTGTTAATCCATCCTCCTCTCTGCAGCATATATCTTTTAACAGTAACTTATTCAATTTGTTGATTGATATGTGGCAGCGTCTTTGCACCTGTTGGTTTTTAAATGTTAAGTAAATTCGTATTTCAATTGGACATTAAATTTGTACCTGGTTACCCATACTAATTTCAGTGACATGCATGACGATGTTCTGTTCTGTTTGCCTTGAAAGAGAACAAACACTAGTTTCCCTATGACACTAGATTATGTTAACTAGACTTCTTAAAAAGATGTATTTCCCAAATTTTTATAAATAAAAATTTAGAAAGATGTTGTAATGTATGAAAAGCTCACTTAAATTATTGTATTATGAGGTCAGACTTTAAGTGCACTGAGCCTGCACCATGGAAATTTGCACTATATAAGAACTATTTATTATTATTATTATTATTACTTGAATTCAATTCAGTTTTGAGTTGAAATTTTGTTTTCAATTTAACACAGCACTTTTACAATTATCAACATTCATTATTATGAAAACATACACTTTATCAGTTCATAAAGATTTGTAGAAATAAAAGCTATTAAAAAAGTTTGTAATTTTTAGTTGATTTGTTATAGTGAATTTTTAATTTGAATATATGAATCAGGTTTCAGGAAGTAAAATCAAAGAAAACATTTTAACTGAATGTGTCAATGAATTTAATATTTGAAGTTTAGATATCTTTTTTAATTCTGATGTAGCTTATGTTTTGAACCTACACATTCTTACACACTATAACCATACTTCATTGTTATGATGAACTCTTCAAACAGTGGTCAACAACTGGTCAAGGAAAATTATTGAAGAAAAAAGCAGGATGAAAAACCAGGTTCAGTTTTACACTGGTATTAAATTTATATTGTTTATAACATTCATATTTTTATCATTATGATTTTACTTAAATACCTAAAACTTGAACTGGATAGTTGTGAGTAATGATGGCTAGTGTTAAACACTAAACTGCAGATTCATAATTTTTTTTATCAAAATTCTATTTTATATAAATTTGTGAACCTGAGACTAAAATATAGACATATGTTTCTTGAAATGTTTAAAATCAAGTCTAAAGAAACTCTAAAATGCTACAATTGATGCCAGAGGCAACAGACATTCATGTTAATAATCTGGAACAGTGGCCTGGGAGAGCTGTTCTATAAATTATAGAATCATTTTAACATCAGTAGTATTGTGTTCATTTGCTGTCTGGGTCTAATGGTTAGCTACTGGTCAGTTAGTGGTCAAGACTGGACAGTGCGTCATTTCTCAAATTCTAGGTTGTCTGGTTACCATCGCTCTACAGACACAAATCAACAAATTCCTAATGTAAGCAATGTGAGCTATCCATGAATCAGAACACATCTGACACCAATACAAGTTTTTAAGAGAGTCGGTCTAGAATCTTCCATATATGCTTTCAGTTAATCATAGCTTAAAATTTAGGCAAATTGCAACATATCTGACTATTGCAAGTTTTTCAGTATCAAACTCTAGAAATCTTCAAATTTTATTCTAAGCTATCCACCTGGGACCAAGAATGAATGTAACAATTATAAGTTTGTGCTTCTAGAAACTTCTGTCTAACTAGTAAATTTTTCCAAATTTTGAATTTTACAAATGCATTTAAATAATTTTTTGTTACTTTTGAATTTATATTTCATTGGCAGAACACATTTGTTTGTTTGATTTGAAAGAAAGAAAGATTTTATATAACACTACATCAGTGTTAAGATAAGTAAATCATTCCTTTGCCTTAAAGATTTATTTCGAAATAAAGTTTTAGGTCCTGCTCAACTGTAATTAAAGTTCATATGCTCTCATTTTTCTTTCATTTAAAAAACACTTGAAATTTACAAGTTCATCCTGCGTCTTCGATAAACATTGGACCATGGTGTAAAGTGTTTGAACTATAATTCTGAGCAGCAGGTAAATTCTGTTTAAAAGAACTTACCTGCCTAACAGGATGTTCAGGTAGTCAAACAAATGAGAAATATTGCATTAGAAATTAAATTTATTTGAAAACTTGAACTTTGAAAGGAACTCCATTTTGGGTCCAAATCTATTGCCTGTCATGTGCTCTGGGAGGGGGGCCTGTGATGAACATGTAAAACCTGTTCTTTTTACCTGTAAGTCGTCATGCTCAGGTAGAAGCAAGAACACATTAATAATTAGTGTCCAAGATGTTATAGTATCCTTGTACATGGCTTACGTCTTTGTACTTTGAATTTGTTGTCCGTCATTGCGCCAGATGGGGACAAACAGAACCTATTGCGTTCTATCGTATAAATTAAAAACTGCTTTCTGTTTTAAGGCGCAATTGATAAATTTAACCCTTTGGAGATCCGTCTTTTATATTTTAGTTCCACAGCTTAATTTTCAAATTTTGAATTTAAATTGAAAGTTTAATTTTGTCAGTCATGTTTTCTGAAAAGTGTTTTATAGCTATAGAACAAATAAGATATCAACCCTTTCAGTGCTATTTGCTGCTGCAGGCATTTGTTGAAATACTTTCATCTTGAGAATAAATTATGGATCCTTTTAAATGTTTTCCATTTAATAAAATGCATTATAAAACGTTTGAAGCAAGTAATATGGATATTTATCGAAAACACAAAGTGATTTTTACATATCTAAAAATGTGAATAGTTTAATAAATTGTTAATACTAAGTTTTATTAAATGAGATTAAATCTGATATCACATTTTAGAATTAAAGATAAGAACTGTACTTAATGTTCAGGGGAAGATGGTTTTAAAGAATTTCCTGTCAAATATTAGCAGATTTAATTTGGATATTCAATCCTTTCTAGTTAATGCACTTTGACTCCAAACCATGATTTGTATGTTGTAATTATACCCACTGTGGGCAAATGTATTATTTGCCAGTTTTTGGTGTCAGAGGAAGGATTCTTGTAATTTGACGGGTACACAAAAGTAAAGGTCCACCCCCTTATAGAATTTCTCTTTATGTGTATAGGCTTAGGGTTGTTAGTGGGTTCATCTTTGGTGGCAGACATACCCTCAGTTAGCCCATTCTTCTAAACAGGGGTCACAGACTTGCATAATACAGTTTAAACTCCTCTGCAGCTCTTTGTAGGAGGATCACTGAGGCAGAGAAATTAGAGAAAAGGATATTTGTCTTCCAAGCGTTTTCATTGTTAGGGACAGGCTCCGTAGCAGCCATAATGGCAAGAGGCCATTGTGGCCTGCCCCACCATACACGATCAGTAATCAATCGGCCACGCTGAAATGGTCAGTCTGGTTTTAAATATGAATGCTCATCGCAGAGAATCACGGATTAGCCGTTAATTATGTCTCATATGCATTACTTGACACACGCGGACAAATATGGGAATGGGGGGAGAGATGGATGAACTAATGAAACATGAGAGTGGACATCTTTGATGGACACTTCAGGAAGTGGCCAGAAAGGTTCCAAGAGGTTCCGATGTTGATATGACGAGGATCAGGCTCTGGGAAGATAATAACTTCGTGTCGGCAGACCCTTCACAGTCACAAACGAGATGTTCCAGGAGTTCCAATTAAACAGTTGACCCCTCGTTACTGACGTTTATAACCATAAATATAACTGCTACTGACTATTACTGAAGCGGTGAAAAGGCTGTGGTAGTCGAGTGCAAACATTCTGTGAGCAGCAACACTGTTGTGGTGGGGAACACAATTCCCAGTCTTGTTCTTTGTGTGCCCAAGTTTACTTTGCTCAAATAAAACCTTATTATTCCCTCTTGCAGCTACTGAAGTTGAACCATTATAGAAGTGATAAAACATTTTCACCAAAGCTGATTAGCGAACTTTAAACCACTGTTGCACGTTAATTGTTGTTCAGACATGGCTTAGAATCGTCTGGCGAGTACAGATCTAAGTACAAGCATTCAAACATTTGGCCAGAGTTGGATATTCTCGCTAAGCGATGAGATCATAAGTATATTAGCTCCAGTTTGAGGTGAAAATTCTCATGAATTGATCAGCAGAGTGAAAACGGTTTATATTTTTCCTTTTTGTTTTTGCTGGGCTTCATAAAATCTTAAAATCTGCCAAGTATTGTGCAATTTTTTTAGGAGGGAAGGTGCTCGATAATTTCTTCAGAATGTCGAAGATAGAAATACATGTATCTGGGAATGACTGTGGGTTTAAGAAGTTAGATTCTTAGTGTCTTATTGCATGATATAAAAGATGCAAAATGCAGATCACTTTCAACCTTTGTGGTTAATGTTCTGGAAGCATAACAGCTACAAGCAGTCAACCATGACAAATTTGTGAGTTCGAATTCCCAGCTGGTAACTAATTTACTTTCATTCAGGGATGCATGAGATGGCACAGTGGTTAGTGTGTTGGCCCAGTAATCTTCCAGCCTTGGGGGTTGTGGTTCAAATCTGACATGGTCATATGTTTGAAAGATTACCAAAAATCATATTAAATCCAAAATTAGTCGCTCACTTTCATTCAGCACTGATTTTGTGCTCATGGTGATAAGGTTGAAAGATTACTGAAAACTATGTTAAATTCAATATCATTCACTGTAAATAATTAGATATCTTACTCAAGCTGTACATCAGGCCTGCACAACTGTTATGGTTCCCTTTACTCGTCTGATTTACAGATTATTGTACTGACCTTAATATTTTTAGGTGACATGCAAACATCTTTCAGGACTGTAGTGTAACTGAACAGTTCATATTTTATTTGTAATAAAAAAAAAATGTTATTGTAGAAAATGTTTCAAAAGTAAATAAAAATAATTTGTGGGTCCTATCTGCAGTACAAATGTTACAAATGTTCATTTGATGTACTCTGCCTAATGATGTTGGCGGATGTGGTTCCAGGGAAGTTTAAAGTTTAGAACCAGTCAACTTTGACAACATATCATTCCTCTAAACGGCAAACATAGTCCATAATAAAAATGATTAATATGAATACAGAATGTGCACCTATTTCACAAATGAAAATACATAATAAGTTTTAACATTTTAGTATGAAATGTATTCTTCAAGGTAGATCTAACTTGTGACAACCAGTTTGTAGTGGCGACCAATTTGGTGTACCCCCTCATAGACACCCTTTTCTGATCACGTTATCTCTGTGACATAAAACTTCAACTTTGCAGTCAAACTTGGCAGTTAAATTTGGCAGTTGTGTTCCATATGCAGATCTTGTGAATCCCCCATGCATTGGCCTCGGGTGCCACCAGGACCAGCAGAACTCTGCAAGATGGATCCTTTATCATTGTTCCTGGTTCAAACCCCTGGGCGTGCAGGGTATGGTGTACCCCTAGTAGTGCTGGCACTTCATAAAGCTAATTCTGCTCCCTCTATAACACATTATAATACAAGTGACTCTGGAAACCTGAGATGGGAGTATTCAACTTCCATTCATTAGAATCTCCATCTGCTTCTTTCATGTATTCCCCCTGAGCTAAGATTAAATATTTAGATTAATCTCAATTAATTACCGGTAGATGTTGGATATCTTGGCTGCCAACTTTTAAAGACAAAGTAATAATATCTGAAGTTTGAAATATTTACTTTGGACATTGAAATTTTGGATTTAAACTTTCTAAATAGATGAAGTAGTTGAATGTATGTTTGTGTCTTACTGAATTCAAATATATACAAAATGTTCAAAAATTTGTTGGTAATCCATAACACCATTTTGTACCTTGGTTCCCTTACTTATTTCCATCGGTATATATTTTTGTGGACTCTCATACATTAATCTATGGATAATTTCAGAAAGTAGTTTGTTAAATGGACATTATCTCAAGTTTTACAGTTTTCATATCCAAATTGTCAAAAAAAAGAAATTAAAAGAAGCAAATAATCCTGTGAGAGCTGTAGTCGTTGGCTTGTATCTTGGAAAGTCATGGGGACAGTATTATCATGAAAGGTGAACTGTGAAAATGCTATGCATATATTTTACACATGGAATAAGCTGAAATTTGCCATCAACTTTCCTGAAGAAAAGGTACATGTTTCCAGTCAAATGCTAAAATTATTAATTTTAGCTCACTTACTTGAATGGTTTCATGTAGTCCTTTCTAAAGTTTTGTGGTTTTAGGTTTAGCTTTGATATGATTAAGTTAAGGTTTCAGGAAAGTAGTGTCAAATACAATGAGTACTTTTTCATCTTCAACTGTGCATTGCATTTCATATTTGTTTCTGTTATCTTACTGTGGTGACGAAAATGGGACAGATGTTAGTCTCAACCTTAAGAATGACATGAAAGTAATTATTTTGATTCGTAAAACATAGTTCTATGTCCACACATCATCCTGATAGTATCTTGGGCCATGTTTTTCCCAGGTTCTTTAATGACTTTGTCAAAGTGCTATATGGTATTGCCCAGACAACTAATATTTCAACCTGTACATCTGGGGTCTGAACTGGTTCGTACTATGAAAGACTTTTATCTTGACATATCATATAGGCATTTTCCTACATGATTCACTGCTTACCACAGTTTACTTGAAACTGCATTTCTCACTGTGATTAATACTTCTTGTCAGTTGGTAGGAAAGTAATATCTCCCAGAATCCTGTTTTATCTGGCATAGTGGTAAATCATGTTATTACATTTATAAACTGTGGGAAAACATTTCCAATTATGTTTTTTAATACAAATATTCATTTACATTTAAATATACTTCATTTTTGGATTACTTTTGAAAAGTTTAGATTTTAATTTAAACTTTTCAAAGTTTTTTTCCAATGGTATCCAAATGTGAAAATTTGAAAAATAATTAAAATATTTAATACACATTTCACATGAAAATTTATAAATGCAACATGTTATTATATTCTTCTTGAAATCTTACAGGTTTACAGTGCTTTTCATTTTAAAATATAATACTGGATAGATTTTTATTCGTACAGAAGAAAATGTAGAAACATTCCCAATTTTAGAGGAAACCACTGGTGGTGAGAATGCCAAAGAAGATGAAATAGCAAATAGCTCCGAACTATATTGTCAAAACATTGGATGTTTACCCACATGCAGATAGTTGGTAGTTAGGAAGACATTAGCAAAACTAACAAACCAGAGCTAGATTGTACACTGGACCTCACAGAGCTCTGGCAGGACATAAAAGCTCCCTGCACCTGCTTTTCACCCCGTACCTGAAAACAATAAACAAAATAAAGGAAAAGGATGAAATATTATTTC
This sequence comes from Diodora aspera, assembly GCA_031471655.1. NCBI lineage: Eukaryota > Metazoa > Mollusca > Gastropoda > Lepetellida > Fissurellidae > Diodora > Diodora aspera. Next base: position 27,490 of record JAUELE010000020.1, read on the forward strand.
TCTAAATATCAGAAATAGTAGAAAATGGAGCCATCTGTTGGGTGTAATCAAACATATTAGCAGATAATATGACTTCATGTGTTTGACACATCCAGGAAGATGAGACTAGGAAGTTGCTAATGAGATTTGCCTGAGAACTAATGATAATAATATGTTTATAACTTGCTTGAATATTAATTTAAAAAAACAAACTCTGCCTAGGTCAGTTGTCAGGACTGCTTGAATGGACTTAAAAAAAAAAATGAAGTCACAGTTGAGATAACAAATATCACTCTGTTTGAAATATTTTGTCAAAACTTGCATCCAAAGTTTGAATTGTTAAAATTTATCCCCTTCAGCTTGGTGGAGGAATGCATTCATACATCTTACATACTGTGTAGAAATCAAATGGGGAAGATATGTGAATGAATAAATAAACAACTAAATATAGAAAATCATTAAATTCCAAAGTCGCTAAAATAAAATTTAAAAAACCAACTTATGTACAAAAATGGAGTCCTGCCCCATGACTTTGGAATTTTGTTAATTTTACATTTAAAGCCTTTAGCCAGTCTACTAAAGCAAGCTAGCTAGCTCCTATATGAAACTGTGCAATGTAGGAGCCAGGCTCTTGAAGGAATAATAATTAAATATAATAAAATAATTTAAAATATTTCATAGACTATTTTTTAGTTCAACAAAAATGGAGTGTAATGAAATAATCAGTAAGTGTTCATAAACGATGGTTTGTAGGGCAAGGAAGAGATTTAGGATTCACAAGTTGAACATTTGGTGTTTGTATAGCATGAACCAGAACATATCTGTAGGTGAAGACTGAGGAATTCCTGACAGTGCCAGTTGTGTGTGAAGAATGCCAGAGCAGCAACAAATATTGTGTATGGCAGCGCGGGTTTATGGATACCAGTTTTTAGCATTCCTCCTGTCAAAGAGGCAAGGAGGTAGTTTGCTGATTGTAAAAGACGTCAAAAAGCAAATTTTTGGCAGTAATTTCACCCAGACTAACAAAGCTGACTGCCAAATGCCACAGCCGCTGTTCCCTCATTTTGAAATTGGGCATTAGCTAGTGTCATTTACAGAATTGGCTCATTGTATCGCTGTAGTGTAGGGGGTCTCCTCGGCAGTGGATGAGTAAGGGTATGTTATTAGTTGCATGATAGATCATTGATAATAATGTCATGGGATGCTGGAGTAGAGAGAGGGAGAGCACAGGGTTAAGGGGTCGTGTTTCACGCCAGGTGTGCTACAGCAAACATGCCTCACAGATGCATCTTAGTTTTCACAATTTGGTGCTCACGGCTTCGTGTTTGAGCTTGTTCAGTATGATTCTTCCATTACGCTTTTGTTTTTCATAATATCCATCATATTTAAAGATCAGGACTTGTCACCTGCCTAGTAGTTAATTTTTGTCTGGTGCTGATCATATTTCAGCCTTTCCTGAAGTGAATTCTGAATTCACTTTTAAGATGAGTGGTTACACTGTGATATATTGCTCATATTGACTTTTAACCTCATTTCACTTGGTCACTAAGGGCGCTGGAAGACGCAGTAGTAAGCTCGTCGGCCCAGCGATTTGCCAGTTTTGGAGGCTGTGGTTTGAGTCCCGCCCGGGGCACCTATTTCAGCCCGAAGAGACGGGACCCCGACACCGACGTGATGTTGATGAGACCGTGTTCATGTGGCTGAAAGATTGCTGAAAACCACGTAAAAACTCCAGATCACTCACTCACTCACTCACTCACTTGTCCACTACTTTGGGATTATATTAATAACAATTACTTAAAAATTCTTACGTTAATTTATGATAGTTTCATCATTAGTGATTTGGTAAGAATGATTTAAATGTTAAATGAAAGGTTATAAATTGTTTTGTAATTTTAACAAGAATACTTAAAAAGCCCTTCTTTTACAGGTGAGCGGCCATTCAAGTGTAACATCTGTGGCAACCGATTTTCTACACGCGGGAACTTGAAGGTCCATTTTGAGCGACACAAGGCCAAGTATCCTCATGCCAAGATGAATCCCCACCCTCAGCCAGAACATCTTGAGAGACCTGGCAACAGTATGCCCATGCTTGGACCATTTGGAATTCCAACAATGCCACAGATTCCTTCTTCGCTGCCCTTGCCAATTGGCATGATGACTTCTCCAATAACCACTACTCTGCCAATGTCAAATATGGGATTGATTATGCCATCTCCTCCAATACCAGTTGCTCCTCGACCACCACCTCCACCACGACTGTTAGAACATTCAGAGTCAAAGCCGAGAGAAAGTCATTCTAGTCCTCCACCTGCCAGTGAAGCTTCATCACAGAAGAGTCCTCCTGAAGATGCTCCTTATCATGTCAAGTCTTCCAGTTCACCGGCTGCACCAGCTACTCCATCATCTTCATTACCAATTTCATCTTCAATAACCAGCACTCCGAGTACACCAAGTACTCCCTGTATCTCTAGCATCTCTAGCATGTCTAGCATGTGTGGCAGTTTAATGCCAAGTCTGAGCCTGCCTAGTCCAATGCCACCTCATCACGCCATACCAAGCTACAGCTTGCCGCCAACACCAACCAGCTTTCCCTTGCCATCACCACTTGCTCCCTTGGGTATGATGTCTCCTTTTGGACCACTGTCACTACCACCCCCACCACCCCCACCTCCACCACCAGCTCCATCTTCTGCTGGGGCTCCTCCAGCCTCTCAATCAGGCGAGAGTATGTTCAGAAACTCAATACTGCCGACCAAGACTATCGATCCAAATGAAGACCTTGAAAGATACATGGAATGCAACAAGTCAGAAACCTCAAAGCTAGAAGCATTGGTGAAGAACATCGAACAAAAGATAACAGACCCAAATCAGTGTGTCATATGTCATCGAGTCCTCAGCTGCAAATCAGCACTTCAGATGCACTATCGCATTCACACAGGGGAAAGACCATTCAGGTGCAAAATATGCAGCAGATCTTTCACAACTAAAGGGAACCTGAAGACCCACATGGGTGTACACAGATCCAAACCTCCTCTTCGCATGATGCATCAGTGTCCAGTTTGCCATAAGCAGTTTACCAACCTTCTCGTCCTGCAGCAGCACATCCGCATGCACACTGGGGAGAGCATCCATGACATGAATCATCCTGCTATGTTTCGTCCTCCAGAGTGGACCCAAAAGCACCATGACTTGGCAAAGATGTATGATCACAAACCTTTCGATCTCTCTAATCATTCAGGAGAGCATGGAGAACTGGATCTGAGCAAGAGTGGAATCTATGGACATGACTATATGGATAGGTATGGCATGTGCCAAGATGACGACGACTATTTATCGGATGATTGTATTGATGAGGATATTGATATGGACGAAAATGGAATGGATATGAGAGATGAAAATGAGGATGCTGAAATGGCTGAATACAAGGATGCTGAAATGGCTGAATACAAGGAAAACGAAGAAGAGGCCTTTGATGATCATGCACAGATGAATTCAGCTCAAGATAGCAATAGACCAAGCTCACGAATCTCCCAAACTTCAGCCCATAATGAAAGAGAGGCTTCCAGTCCTGTTCCAAGTCTGGTCCCGTCATCATCAGTTCCTGAGAGCAAGGCAACTCCTGTAATCACGTCAGCTTATTCTAGTCCATTTTACAACACTTCCCTTGCTGCCCTTGAAGAAAGAGTCAAAGCAATTGATAGCCAGATGTCCCAAGCATCTTTTGAAAGGTTCCGCAATAGCATGGGTCTTGGTCAAAGTCCTGGATTAATGGAGAAGCTGCCACCAACCTATCCAGTTTATCAGAACGGGGACAAATCACCAGCAGCCTCTCCTAGAAGTCCTTCAAACTCTGAAGCAGGCTCTGAAGGAAGCAACATGCGAGATGAATCTCATGGTTATAACCCTGACTTCCCTGTACCTCTTGGCATGTCAATGATGTCCCCAGGATCTTTAGAAAAGAAGAACACAACATGCAACATTTGTTACAAGACATTTGCATGTAGGAGTGCCCTCGACATCCACTACCGAAGTCATACAAAAGAGCGTCCCTTCAAATGTGACGTCTGTGACAGAAGTTTCACAACAAAAGGCAACATGAGGCAACATATGTTGACTCATAAGATTCGAGATCTTACATCTCAGTCTCTTACAGGGAACAGCAGTGATAGTCAGTGTGGCAGTGTTACTAAAAGTGAACCATCATCACCAAGAGCTGATAGTCGAAGTGCATCTCCCTGTGCTGACTTAGAGCCCCAACACACGCCAGACATTCAGCAACAGCTGTCAACCTCTGCTTCAAGCAATGATGAAAACCATAACAATAACAATAACAACAACAATCACAGCAAGCCTCTTCACTCAAGCTCCCCAGTAATTCCAGCCAATCCATCAACACCTCATACACCCACTCCAGTTAGCTCAAGCAACCACAACAGCAATAGTTCAGATGGCTCTCAGTTTGATAGCAGAAGATCCAGCAGCAAACATCGCTGCATGACATGCATGAAATCCTTCTCCAGTGCCAGTGCTCTCCAGATACACACAAGAACACATACTGGCGATAAGCCCTTCAAATGTACTGTCTGTGGCAAGGCTTTCACTACCAAGGGTAACCTGAAAGTGCACATGGGTACTCACATGTGGAGCAACAGCCCTTCGAGGCGAGGACGACGAATGTCAATTGAACCTCCATTTATGCTCTCTCATGTTAAGGATAATCCTTTCCTGGCAGGTTTCCCACATCGACCTCCAGATTACTATTTCCAATATCCACCTTTCATGAACGGAATGCCTCATCATAAGATGAACGAGATCTCAGTAATACAGAGCGTGAATGGCATGAACCACTTTCCACCAATGCACCAACCAGGCATGGGTTTTCCTCTAAAACATGACCACAGGGATACCGAGCGAGATCGTGAGCGAGATCGAGATCGAGATCGTGAGCGAGAACGAGATCGAGATCGAGAGCGAGATAGAGAGCAAGATCGAGAGCGAGAACGAGATCGAGATCGAGAGAGACATCTCAGTGATGGCAGAGTAAGTGAGAAAGACATGGACATAGGAAGGGATAGGGATAGTTTACCAAATGGTGGCAATAGTCCTAGTGAATCAAAACCTGTTTCATCTTCAGGAGAACTAGACTTAAGCATGAGATCCTCCTCCTCGGCTTCTGCTAATTCGAGTGTACTTTCCTCTCCCCACGGAAAGGAATCACCCAATGACTCCAACCCTTACTCTTCACAAGCCTGGCTATGGAAGGCTGGTAGTTGCCACTTCTGTAACCAGAGCTTTCAATCTCAGGCTGCATTAGAACAACATATACAGACTCAGCACGTTCCGACATCACATGTGACAGGAAGTGACTCTCAGAAAGCGCTTGTTGCATAGGCTTGACTTAAGGACTAGCTTCAACGTGACATCTTTATTGTGCTTAGCTAGAAGCATTCCATTGTCTGGTGTTGTGGTGTATGATAAGCTCCAGACCTGCCTCAGTCTTGAGGACAATGTGCATGTGCAGTAGAAGACTCTGCTGCTTTTCAGTGTCTCCTCAAGGATGAGCTGCAGGACCTTCTGAAGCAGATCCTCAGTGCTGGTTTGTTGTGGCTCACTACAAGGACATTCTTACGCAGGTTGGCCTCCTCATCACAAACGTTGTTACTGCTATCATCTTCATTTGTTGTCATCCTATGGGAAGGTTGTGACATCCACTTGAGACACTGTTTTCGTGAACATGTTTTATTGACAAAACAAAAGACTGTTTTTAAACTGTGAAAGTGAACAATTGGATTTATCAGCCAAAGAGCGGTTTGTTCAATGGGGAAAATATATTACCTCCCAAATTTGGCTAGCAGGTGATATCATATGAGCCAGTTCGAGTCTGCATTTTTAACCCATTTTTGGGGGTCGTTGTGCTTCATGTTTTCTTTATTACAAATTCTACGCAGCATTATTACTTAAGGCTAGGAGTAGGAGTGGTAGCATAGAGGTATGTGTACTTACAACTGTTATATATACGTCTTTTTGAAGTGACTGATTGTAATTATTTACTGTATATAATTTATACATATTCTAGTCGGATTAATACCACTTAATCAATTATTAAAATCAAAAAGAAGTCTGTGTAAATGTTGGATAATCAGTGTCACCTGTCTACCTCCCTTTGGCACTTTTCATCTGGTTCTGATACTTAAAACCGAATGTATAGTTTGTGTTCATATGCGGCAAAGAAACTTAAGCCAGTTCTAACCACCATCCGTGCAACGTACTTACCAGTGAACACTTATGTTTTGTACTTACTTCTTACTTTCATGGTTTGTGAATCTCATTTTAAACCAATATCTGAATTTATTGCTTACAACCCAACGTTTTATATTATTTTTTTTGTGGCCGAACTTTGCATTTTTAAGAGCAGTTTGGGAAAGGTGGTACCAGCATAGTATGAAGCTTTGAATTTCATTATTGGATTTCAAAATTCCATTTCAAAGCTTGACTTTGTTCTCTCTTCTTTTCAATGTTTATCACCAAAGATTTTGTTGAGTTTATTTTCATTTACCAGATTATATTGAATATTTAGTATTAACATGGTTCCCGAGGTTTGTGCCATGTCTATGCAAGTGAACCAAAGAAAGAAGTCTTTATATATTTTTTTGAAAAAGAATTTTTGTTGTTTTTGTATGGAACTCTTCTTTGCTTCTTTTCCTGTTTCTGAGCAGCAGTGTTGTGCTATAAACTGCGTTCAGCAATAGTCACTTTTAGTAAGGCCCTTACGAGCAAGAATCATCCAGTTCTTGGCTGGCAAAAGCTGGACAAGGGACTAGAAATGTGCAACAATATATCTAAACCACTTAGTGATGTGAGATTTTTTCCAAAATATAATTGTCACGTGTAGAATAGTCTTCCATTTGTGAGATACAAAAGATGCCAGTTTTGATTGGTGTATTCTGTTGCCATGGTTACTTGTTACTAAAAACGCTGAGAAGTTTTAAGATCTGTGTGCCATAGAAGAATGGTCTGTCGAATTATTCTCTCGAATTGAGTTCGGCACAGCATTTGAAGATACATGTACATTTATTACTGTGTACTGCATCACTTCATTCATATAAAAGAACATTGAATCACAACTAGAAGTCACCTGCTCCACCCATTCAAATATTTTTTTTTCCAAAATGGGCGCCTTCTCGGCAAACGTGTCACACTTTTATGCTTCTTTATATATATGTAGCGGCGTTTTAGTTTATTTTTGCTTAATTGCTTTTGAACTGTGATAGTCTTTGAGAAATCCAAACTTAATTTCATCAAGACTTTGTTAATGTTTTACGAGTGCTGGTTCGTCAGGAAACGTGGTCTTCACCCTCACGTCATGGCGCCAGTAGAGAGTACAAGAGTTATCTCACCTTTGTTACGACGAGCATGCGCTCCCTACACAGAAAACTGGTTCAGTGAGACTATTTAAGACAATACTCAGTCCAGTAACGCCAGGCTTCGATTTATGTTGTCTGTATTTACTCCAGTTTTAAAGAATAATTTAATAAATTTGAATTTTCTATTAACCAAAACCGTGGGTTAAACATATCAGTTTTCTTTCTCCCAATCCTATATTAACCGTCCATGGTTTGGAAATCCGATAACATATCAACAATAAAGAATGCCAGGTTATTTTGAAAAAAAAGTTCAAACAACGAAAAGTCATATTTAAACGAATCTACAACATGAATAATGATGACGTTTACATCCCTGGAAGTAAACCATGAGACATTGTTATGACTTGGCATATTTTTACAGTTTTAGTTTTCTGGCGCAATTGTATGTATATATTTCATGTAGATATGGTCTTGTGACGGAATCAGTCTGCTGGTATGGGCGCCCACTTCAAATTATATTAAGTCGAATACAAAACTTGAGTTTGCACTCATTTTCTAAGTTTCTTTTAATTGGTTTCGTTTAGACCTTTTTACCTTTGTCTCTTTACAAGAGGGAGGGAGTGTAGAGGATAGCTTTATATTTTGTCATATGAAAAATAAACCATTGTTCACTATTCATAAAGTGTTTGTGTTTCATGGATTTTGCTCTTGGCGGCTATGGGTTTGAATCTCGCCCGGACACCTCTCTTTCAGCTTGAGCCTTCACACCGCCGTGATGTAGGAGACACTGTGGTGATATGGCTGATAGATTGTCGAAAACCACGTAAATCCCAAAACACTCACTCGCTCACACATTTTCCGGGGCTCGTGGCGGTTATGGGTTCGAATCCTGCTTGAGTACCTCGGTTTCAGATTGAACCCGGACACCATTGTTGAGTGACACTCTGGTCACATTGCTGACAGATTGCCCTGTAAATAATCACTCTGCAGTAAAAATATTGCTGAAAGTCGAAAGTTGATTTGAGATTGACTCGTGGTGTGCGAAAAAGGATAGTTTACTAACAAATTGATAGAAAGAAATGTGAAAGCAAAAACAAAAACATGTCTACGGCAAGCATTGAGTGACACCATGTCACTCCCCAGAAGTCCATCTAGATGAGCCAATTAGAAGGAGAAATCCTGTGTTACAAGGCAGGATGAACTGACCTAGTCTTGTGTCAAGACCATGAGTCAAGGCACGGATCTAAAAATCTATTTAGATCCGTGGTCAAGGCATACAAAACTGAACATCTCCCTCTACCATAGCCGTCTCTGCTTGGACCTGCCTAAGGCACAGCAAGGAAAGAATATATGCAGTCCCAGGAATAGTAACATGCCTCTGATTTTACATATATTTAAGGTCATAAGGACATTTACAGCCTCGGGGTCTTGACAAGTCTATAACTAACCTTGCATATCTGAAATGGGGCCACAGCTGAAAGTACTCGTTATTGACTCATGACTGTGTCACTTGCAAGAAAATCTATCCATATTTGGACGAGGACGTTAGAAAGTGCGGCTATTTGAGTTCAGAGGATACACTGCACGGAGAGTTTGGGATAACTCTGAAGATTTGAAGATCTTGGTTAACTACATAGGGGAGGATGACTGCTATTGTCAACGCTGGAATGGTCATGGTCTTCACCAATGTTTTAGCTGTATCACTATGAATGAAGACACCGTGTCGGGGCTTACCAATACCACAATGTCTTGTATTGAGGCAATGAGAAATCATATCGCAACGTGCATTTGTAAGACCAACTGACATTTTAAAATCATGCTCTTCTATAGTCCAGATTGTATTTTTGTGAAAAGTGGGATAGTTCAGTTGTAGGTGTATGTGGCGAAATGCTCTCTCGGTATTAGTGTCGACAGGTCGAATCCAAGACTTTTGTCAAGACCTTGAGTCAAGGCATAGATTGCCGAACATTTTTCTACTGCTGTAATACTGCTCCCTAACAGCATGAACTTTTCAAGTTGGACTTTCGTAAAGGTCCTCAGTCAAGACATAGGAACTTATCCTCACAGATGATGATCTTCACTGCTGAGCTACTTCGGGAGAGGACATTGTTCCTATACAAAAACCCAAATAGTTCTCCTCCTCTCCTTATTTACATTTATTTAATTAATCTTACAGCCTTAAGAGTCGTGCCAAAAGTCCTACCGCATCCCATCTGTCACATTTGGTGGTCAACCTGTAAACGCAGTTGCGATCATTGTAATATAGCTGAAAAATAGCTTTACTTCATATTTACAGTAACCATAGGCGTATAGGCACCCTCGGAGTTGGGGGAGGGGGCAGTGACCTTCTTGCCCGAAAAATGAAGAATGGGCACCCTCGGAGCTGATAATTATAGATAGAATTTTGACAGAATACAAAAAACGCATACGAAATTTTACATTATCCTGCTTTTGAAGAAGACACGTGATCACCTATACTCGTTTATAGAAATTTCCATAGCCATGATGGTCAGACGGTCGAGGTCGAAGCTGAAAATTAGTGATATATGGGAACGTGTTTGAACCGACACTTGCATTTAAAAGAACGGTAAATGTGACCCATCACTACATACCGATAGTTTCAGCTGTACTGATAAATCAAATCAACTAGGCAGTTGCAGACGTGAAATAATTAATATACGATTACACATTGGCAACCATTTAACTTTCAGTTGTGCAGGAGCGGGGATGATCACTCATCTTGTAGTTTCGAAAGTTAAAGGCAGTGTGTAAGTTAATTGTGTGATGTAGAAAATACATTTTATATGAGACACGACAGGTCGATAATAACTGAAGCTGGGGTAACAAGGGAGGGAAGGGGAGGATCAAAATTCGAAAATTCAATGTATAAAACAATCAGTACAGTTTACAAGAAATGATTTGGGAAAATGCGCATTGTATTTGGATCCATTTAATGAAAACTAAAAACTTTAGAAAGATTTTTTTTTTGGATGATATTCTTTAAAAATAGTGTTACAGGAGATTACAAGTAAAAACCGAAACTACACATACATCAAATACTGATATAATTCAGCCAACACGCCCAAATTTTGGAAAAAAAATATTATTTAGGCGTTAGAAAACAACTCTCCGAGCATCCCGAGTAGCGACGGAGGTTAATTTGTAGTGAGCGCATCGTACCACGTGGTCCTATGTGGCATCCTCCAATCGTGACCAACATCTTACTCTATGTAGACTTATATCAAGACCACGAGACAAGGCAAAGCACAGTGAACCACATCTTACTCTATGTAGACTTCTATCAAAAAATGAGACAAGGCATAGCACTGTGAACCACATCTTACTCTATGTAGATTTCTGTCAAGAACATGAAAGAAGGTAAAATCACTGTGAACTACAACTTACTCTATGTAGACTTCTGTCAAGAACATGAGACAAGGCAAAGCACTGTGAAGCACATCTTATTCTATGTAGACTTATATCAAGAACATGAGACAAGGGAAAGCACAGTGAAGCACATTTTACTCTATGTAGACTTCTATCAAGAATATGAGACAAGGTAAAGCACTGTGAACCACATCTTACTCTATGTAGACTTCTATCAAGAACATAAGACAAGGCAAAGCACTGTGAAGCACATCTTCCTTTATGTAGACTTCTATCAAGAACATGAAACAATGTAAAGCACTGTGAACTACAACTTACTCTATGTAGACTTCTGTCAAGAACATGAGACAAGGCAAAGCACTGTGAAGCACATCT